>VUJU01004281.1:0-19714 GCA_009835225.1 Aphis craccivora
GTTATACATTACAATATACAAGTATACAACGCACATGTATAAGTCATAACTCATAACAAACAATGTTTGCTTCGAACACTATACTACTAATTAAATTTAAATAGATACTTTCAACAATACACCCAACGGCTAACTCGATAGAAGTCAAGAACATTTTAAGTTATGGAGAACATTCACAATCTTATAGTACATTTTAAAGAATTGGTCAATGATCGAATCCTCAATCGATCAGTGTACTTTAAACTCGTCATTGGAGCATATAATATACATCACATAGACCAGATGTCCATGACACTAAATAATGTGTTTTCGATACGTTTCCTGCATAAGAAATTGAACAACATAATAGCCTGAAGATTGCGCGTATACTGCACATATACGTGTGCATATATATACATTTAAATATACTTATATATATTTATATACTATCAGTTCTCAAAAATAATATAAAATGACGCTGTTGGCCCTCCCTAAACATAAAGTATAAATTCAGAGTAGAATTTTTCGTTGGCATCCAAAAATACTATATTGCAATTTACCACCTGCGGGAGTCAACGCGACGAGTCTTTGGCGGGCAGCTTAATTGTCAGGGGTCGCGTGCCCCAATCGTCATTACGCGCACAACGTGAAGTGTTTCCCCGCGCGAATTCACGCTTTCGAGCGCATGCAGCTGTCCATGAGTACATATTATACTTACACAAACCGGTGTACGTACGTAGTAGTATATAGACATATACACCAATAGCGAATAATAGTGAATAATATATTATATAGTAATAATAATAAAAATAAAAAATACCTCAACCAAAACGAGCACTAGGCGAACTACTCGCGGTAGCATGCACACTGTGCTGCAGGGTAACTCTATAGTATTTATAATAACTATACGTGACGTTTTTTCTGAAACGAAAGGGGTAAGTGCATAAATATTAAACGTGAATATATATTATATGAGCATTATAAATACAATTCAAAAAGCCACACGGAGGACATTCAACTTATTTTGAAAACTATAGACCGGTTTAAATACAAGTATACAACTCATAAATAGAAATGAAAGTAATATTATACCGAATAAATGTACAAGTGTTATCTTTAAAAATACATAGATAGCATAGGAGTGAACAAAAGTGTAAACAAAACAAAATACCGAGCGTTTATATTTTATTCGTATCGAAAGATACGTTTTCGGAATGTTCTAATGAAATAAAATAATTTTCAATCATCCTATTTACAATAACTGCAGTAGTTATAATAAAAACAATAAATTTGGAAATTAGTTATCAACATTTACATACATAATATTAGATCAAAATGATTTTATTTAATATTAATAAGAAAATATCAATACAGCGTTATAGATATACATATATATTAAAAAAAAATAACCTATAGAACAATTATCGAGTTAATAATGTATAACCGTGTACTAAATCTATCTTGTTTAAGTAATAATATTGTCATTAAATCATTGAAAATATATTGTTTCATTTACCATAACAGTTTTCATTAATATAAAATAATACTTTCAAATTTCTTCTAATAAAATAATGTTGCGAGTAGGTATAGGCAAATGACATAAATATCAAAATATACTGTAAAAAAATTAGTCATGCCTTTAAAAAATATATACTGGGGTCATTTAATTTATACGTCGTAGGAACATAACTATATGTATATAGTGCTTGATCAAAATCTTCCAGGTGTAACGTAGGATAATAATAAAAAAGGGGTTGTGCGCATATTGGGCAGAGCCGACAGATGGATGCTTTCAATTCCGGTTCGACTTTTATCGGAACCACGACAAAAGACGGTCTACGACACTAGCCACATGTGGATGTTTCTAACTACTATTATACCTACACAGTGCTAAATAGCCACTAGCTCTTTTTATTGTTTAGTTTGTACACCGCCTTTCATGGTTCACCGTCTGTATTTGCATAAATTAAATAAAAGCTAGGTACTGGCACGTGTCAAATTTAAAATGCTCTACAGTGTTTTGCTATGAGGAATATTTTGTACTATTATTTATTCATTTTTATAACTACACGTGTTTAACTGTTGTTTATACTTGTTTGAAAGTATACGTATATAAAAAATAAAAATGTAAGAAACAAGAATGTTAAATGATTTTATTATATTTCCTATATTCGTAAAAATTTTATCAAATTTATAAAAATGTTTACATAAATAACCTAATCAAGTTTGAGAATACAAGACATTTTAGAGTAAATAATAATCAAAAATAATGTAGTGTAATCGTTTTTAACTTACTTACTAATATAATTAACAGCAGTATGCATGTTAATTTATAAGGCATCGTTAATAATTATTATGACTCAAATAATATATCTCATCGTCAATGTCTATATAATTTATTTTATAAGTATTGTTTTCAATAATATTACTAATATATAGTCAGTCTAAACTCTAAATCAGATAATTAAAATATGAAATTTAAAGAAAACAAAATGAATAACGGAAATGTTAATGAGATCCTTATTTATGAATACAAACTGGTTTATATTTAATTGTAAATTGGATACAGTCCCTTTGGTAATCAAGAAATATTTCAATGGAACTCACACGTGTTAGAACTAGTATAATCGGTTTCGTTGATATGTACGGTTTTAAGAATTAGAAATTCTTGAAACAAGTACTTAAACGTTATACAACATATACAATAAAAATCATTGTATCTGTAATTTTAGGTAATCAAACATCAACCTTTTTATGTATTTCTAACGCAAATTAATAAGTAAAAGATGGAACTAACACAACCGGTTTAATACACTAACAAGGTTTACCGGCATGTTATGGCAGATTATGCATGATATTATGCATAAAGAGATTATAAAAAATGTACGCACACGTGCGTTTTAGAGGGTTATCGATTGAGGGTTTTGGTCAACCAAAGGGAGATATATAGGTCTCTGCACCTGGTTTATAATATACCCTGGGTTTAAACGTGAAGGGGATAATTTGGCGCGCTTTTTATTTTAAAATTATTTATAATGTATAACAATTTTATAAAAACTATGTATAGGTACTTAAAAAAAAAAAACATTTGATGTACTTTACTACTTAGTACTTATCAATAGAAACATATTCTCTATTTTCAATGCAATAAGCCAAATGCTAAACAATGTAAGATTTATCATCGAAAAAATTACTTATTAAGAGTATAATACTAGGTGATTTAATGGCTTATATTAAATTAGAATATATTTTTAAAATGTTTTATTATAAAATTGCTTAAACAAATAATATTTTAATTTCATTAAAATTTCACTGTGAGTATATTTTCAGTAAATAATATGTACTATATAAGTATATAACGTACCTAGTATAACAGTTTTTTATCAATAAACTAATTATTATTTAGTGATTTCAAACACATATTACTATTACGATTATGTTAAAAAGCCGTTACCTATGACGTCATATCATTCATGTGTTACCATCAATCATCACATAAAAAATGTAAGACACGGTAAAAATTTACATTCAGTAGAATCCATTTTGTGTTGCAAACTTTAATATAAAAGAATAAAATAACCTATTATCTGTCAAACTTAAAGTTTAGAATATTATCTATGTTTATAGGTTTTTATGATATTAAATTATAAACATTTTTTAAAGTAATATTTTACACCCATAATTCGTTAAAAAATTTAAGTATCGTAAAAACCTAAGTATAAACTACAAATACAGATACTGTTCTTAGGTGTAAGTTTGACTAAAGATCAATAAAGTTAAAATTCAGTTTTAAAATGCTCATAATTTGCTTCAAAATTAAAGTATAAAAAAAACAAACAAATCCTTAAATAATATTCTTATCTTTAAATTTAATACAATATAGATAATATTTAATATAATGGATTAAGACAAATATTAAAAATTACGGAGTAAAATTAAGGATTCTTTTAAATGTAAAATTTACAATGCCATACATTAGTAGTAAAAGTAAGATGGAGGCAATATAATATTATCTATATAGGACGTTCTCTTAAAGAAAATTGAAAATATTATGGTTTCTCATCAGTTTTTTCGAAATCTTTTCTAATTTAAAAATGAGTTATAAATACTTATAAGTTATAGCTCATACGAAATATTTCAAATATTATTGTATGTATATTAATATTATAAACGAGTCAACAAAAACCAACAAAATAACATAAATTCGTATAATATCTATACCTTAAAGTTTAATAATTTATTAATTGATTTTAATAATTAAAATAAAACATCGTATAGCCCAAATTTACTATTGTTTAATATGTTATACATAAGAAATATAATTTTTGCGTTCCTGGCTGGATAAGGTTAATTAAGACAAATCCATGAATGTTTACGATTAGTTTTGTGAATTCTATTAAAAATAAGTAAAATACTTAAGTTATAGATCGAAAATTGAAAAAAAATTGATATTTCAATAGTAGGTGATTAGTATTTCCAACGATATCACAAGGCAAATGTTTCTACCTCCTTGCATGGGTCAGGAAGGTACGACCGAAGATTTACACCCGTCGTGACCGTTATTTTTCGAATGAGTTTTCTTTTGTATTCTGGGGGGAGCCTAAAACCGATACCGACTGGCTTTACCGGAACAAAAGGGGGAAGACGAACGTTTCCTTCCCGTCGGTTTAGGATACCCTCGTAGACACGAATAAGACCCTACGTATACCGCCAAATTTTCCCCATTTTTCTATTCAATAGAATGGTGGGTTCAAAACACTTTTACATTCGTATATATGTGTAACTTAATTTTATAATGTGAGCGATTTATAACCGATTTTATATGATATTAATAGAACATTTAAATTATCACTGCGAAATACTAGATTAACAGTTGATTAATAATTTCAAATTTGTAATGTTTTATAAAACAGGTACCAAACTTGATATAATTTTTACGTGAAATTGTATTAATATTTTTGCCTATGAAGAATATGAGTAAATAAAAAATAATTGTTTATAGGCATATACTACTACTTAGTTAAAAGTATTACAATATTATTAATAATAAAGTTAATTAATTTTTCAATTTGTTCATAATTTTAAAGACTTAACGATGTATAAGACTTGCTTTTACCTTGAGTTTAGTACTATTTACTTTACAATAAAATCAGTTAACCAGTAACCATTAATATTATATTCAAGAGTGCAATATTCGTTGTGAATGAGGCAGCGGGGGCGTTTTCTACATAGCATAGCAAATAATTGATACGAATATAAGGAAACAGACAGGTATAGAAAGCCTACATAAAAGAGTTGATATAATATAATAGATATACATACAGGGCGCTTATAAGTAACAACAATGTAGCGGATCGATCGATTTTTCATTTTGTGAGTGCGGCGGAATGTCCGCTGAGCGCATCCAAAAAATAAAACCACCGCACCAATTGTGGCCCTAATAAATTCGTTGGGTCACCGCATGAACGAAACTGTAAAATGCAAGACATAATAATATGTAACCTGTACAAGTGTGGGTTATGTTGTTCTCTCTCTCTCCTTTTCTCTAAGGCTGAATCCCACGAGTGTTGTAATACCTGATTTGTCCATCGAACCGGCTATACCTTCGTTTTCTTGGTAGAGGTGAATAACACACACACAAATGAATATATACATACTAACACATGTGAGTTTGTGTGTATGTAGTATTGAGAGGGACAGGAAGCTGGACCACGTCGGTCTCACACGAAGAACATAACAGCTGTGCACAAGGTTACGTATGTATTATATTATATATGTATTTTTTTTTTGTGACGCTTAAAACACGCGCGAATCTATCGGACGGGGATCAGCCTAGTAAATGATCTTTACCAAGGACGAGAGGTACATACATACCGCATATACCTAATATATACAAACCGCATGCATGCAAAAGTGATAATTATTCTTTTATAATATAATCAAGTAAGACCGAGCGATCTGAAATTTTAATAGTCACCATCAAATCAACGATATACCTCTACTTTTTTAAAAATATGAATTGGATTTACTTTAATTACAAATAATGATTGAATAAAATGTGTATTGTCTATGTTTGATAATGTATATAACGCAAGAAATTATAATATGATTCTTGAGATGAAAACATTTAAGATAAAGATTATAAATATTATATTATAGAACATAGGTACTCATATGCATTATACTATATATTAAACTCACTAAAAATATATATATAATATAGTGTATATTATATTGTACCTATATTAATTTAACGCTCACAAATATTAATAAATAATATACTGATATTGATACATAATACTTAGAAAAGTAAATTTAATTCGAGCTATTTATTGAAAACTGATACATCTTTAGACAAACTTAAATTTAATTAATCGAGTTCCTTTTTTTAATAATAGTTATAAAAATAATAGTTTATATATATATATATAAATCGATTAAAAAATGAATAGACTTTTTAGTAACGTATATTACAAAAATAATTTGTATAGCTTATAACGAAAAAAAAATAGAAGTATTTAGATAGCTTTTTAATAAAAATTTTAATTTATAATTATGTTTTGCCATTTTAGAAGATTCAAACTACCGAAAGAAAATGCCATTCACCCTAAACGATGAATTGTTATTTATTATATTTGATTCTACAGCTCCGTCTCCCCACCCGCCATCATCAAACATAGCTGGAACCGGGACGGCCTCTTGATAAATCCAGATAAAAAAAAAATGGTAACTTAAGAATGCCGCTTTACGGGTCTTTTCATTCCCATATTGAAGGTCGACAACGAGAGAGGTAAAGAGATGTATATACACAATGAAAAAATTAATAAATATAAATGGCCAAGAGGGGTCTAAAAGAGAACAAAGAAATGCGAGAAAGAAAAAAGAGAGAAAACCAAACCAGACCACCAGACACAGTTTATCACCATTGTCAGCTGATGTCCTATGCGTCCTATGCGTCTATATCTGTGTGTCTGACGTCACTACAGCTGTGACAGTAGCTAGTAAGTATACATTGTAGAAGCAAAAATTAAATTAAATTGGCAGAAATACAATACACAATTTCCAAAAATTACAAAAATTAATTTATTATTAAATAAAAAAATATTTTATGTACCCACAAATGAAAAAGAACAATATACAAGGTGGTAAATAAATATTAACCGTGATAACTAATGATTAAAACAGTTTAAATAGTGAGCAGTTATTATAATGTAAAAACTAGAAAATATTTCTTAGTTCAAGAAAAATGAATTTTCACTATCACTTGAGAAAAAAATATCTGAAAAATATTAACACAAGCGGCGGTATAAACTAAGGTGTTTATTTAAAATATTATTAAAAGACAAGTAAAATGCTGGGTACAACCGTTACCGCCTCCTATATATATATTGTATAGACACCAGGTGATATAATCCAGGTAAATTAAAATATTCCATTAATAACTATAGAAATTACATTTCCATGATAACAAACTAAACCGGAAACTTTTTACAATATCGGTGACATACCAAATTTCGAAGGCGTGTGAACGTGGATGCTGTATATAATCAAGAGACCTTGGATTATTTCTGTGTGCGAAGCGTTTTGATAATATTATTCAATACCCAAAGTAATAATAATTATATACCTATACCGGCATTCTAACAGGGTAGTAAAATTCACTGTTCTTTATTATTCTGTATTTCCCAGACGAAATAAACAGAAATTACCAACTGAGGGTTGCATAATATTATAATTTCAAATGTCTATCAATTATAAATATTAACTTTTAAATAAAAGTGTTTATTAAGAAATGTTGATTCAAAATTGACAAATGCTGTTAAAAACAAATATTTTATTTAATATTATAATAAATATTATATTCGTAGATCGTAGTTATTTGAGTAATATAGTGATGATAGCTGTAGTACACGTTATTATGTATGCAGATGGCATAGATATATTATAATACTAATTAACAAATAAAATAATGGATCCAATAGTTTTAGAAGTATAAATCAAAATTCAGAATATAGATAAAGAAAGGGGTAAACATTCGTCTTGTTTCGATTATCTCGATAGGATATACCTAATGTTTTATTATTAATTTAAGTTTTAAAAAAGATTTGTTGGGAAACATATTTTAGGTTAGTAAACCACTTACAATGTGAATTCCTGAATTCGATTTTCGAAGTTTAGAAATAAATTTTTATGAATGTAGAATTTTCTATATCTTGTAATCATAAGTTAAAATCTTACAATAAATAATAAAAACACATGTTATATTATTAACCTAGGTAATAAATATTGGCTATTTGATATTGATGTTATCACTTATCACCATATTTTTTTAAACAATTACTTCTATAGATCTATTATAATTTTTTATGAACAATATAATTAACTTTTAGGTATTTAAATTATAAATAAGTCAATAAGATAAACAAGTGATAATTGAATACTATAAATTACAAGCCTATTTATGTTGCCTTATGACACTTAATTTTTTAGTGATTTATACTAGGATATAAAATTGACAATAAACTTGTACACTATTATTATATTATATGTTAAATGTATATTTACTATAGTTAGCATATTATTTAGTTATTAATTCAATGTATAACTCATAAACATATATTTATATATTTAATATTCCTTAGTAATGTGTAACTTAAAACACCTAGTTACTACAGCCGCTTACTTATCAATGTTTTTATTTCATTAAAATATAATTATATAATTTCATCAAAAAATTTATGTATAAAATAATGAGTTGATTTTCACAAATTAAAATTTTTTTAAAACTGTAGATATCAATAAAAAATAAAATAGTAAAATAATGTTCCAAAAAAATAAGCAAGGAATGTGTATTTTCAATATCATACAATTTTTTCCCAAATGTGAACATGGAGTCATTTTAAAACTATATTCAAATAAGCTGTTTAAATTGTTGGATATTGTACAAATAAAATATTTTTACTTTTTAGATTTTATAATTTTTTTTCTAATTAAATACACTTCTTTTTAATTATATATTGGAACAATTTTAATTTTAAGTTAAGCCATATTTAACAATTGTATGTTAGTTATTATGTAACTTTTGATAAATGTTACACATATTTAAATAAGATATTCTAAATATTCCACACAACTATACTATTATCGTAATTTACATCATATAAAAAATTATAAAATATTTTTAAATAATTTAATAATTTCTTTAAATAATATTGAGGATGATTTATTTTCATAACTATAATTATAATATTGGTGCTTTTTAATTCCATCAATATACATATTTTATTAAAATCCTATAAGCATCTAAGTCATATTATGTATGTGTGGTTTTATACACTTTTATGTATAATTAATTAATTAATGAAATACAATAAAAGTACCCAACACCTAATTTAAATTATTTGAATATAGCATTAAAACAGTATTGTAGGTTTAACCAAATATGTTTTTAAAAAATTATATAGAAATTAATCTAAAATTAATTTAAGTTAATTTAAAGTATTATGAATTATTTTATAATAATTATAATTATTATATTTATTACTACCAAATTTAAGGTGAGAAATTTGTAGGCAAGTCCTATATATATATATAATACCTATATGGTTACCTATATGGTAAACATGGTACCTATTTTTTTTTATTTTCATGGGTACTATAAGGCTGATAAAAATATGTGTTGATTAATTATTAGGTTAGATTAGGAAAAATATGTATTTATGAAATTTGAATAAAAATTCAAAAAGGTAAATTTTATAATAAAAACTGAAATTAAAATATAATTTTTATTTGTCATTTTAATAGAGGGATTTATACACTAATGCTATTACTAACTCTACTAAATACTTACTATTGAATCAATTAATTTTTTTGGTACTGCTTTATAACCTAGTCTCTGTTCAGGGTCTGATTAACCAATAGGCTGAGTAGACTACAGCCCAGGGCGCTAATTGGTTAATTTTAATTTGGGGCACCACAAAATAATTTTTTAAGAACGTAGATGCCGTGATTGAATAATTTATGTTTAAAAAAAAAAAAAAATTAAAATAATTTTTTCAATAGTCAAAAAAAAAAAAATCAATATTTAGCAAATAACATTATTATAATAATACAATATAATCTTATTATTCTTATATTATAATATATTAGGGAAAATACAATTAAAAATAAAATGTTTACGATAATGTTTTATTACATCTATCACTTATGTACTACATATTTATATACATATATATTAACATAATAAATAAGTTAGAATAAAATGAAGGCACTTACACTTTTGATTATTAAAAGTGAGTTCATGAAAAATATCTTTTAATAAAATAGTGGAATCTTTTGATTCCTCAAAATCAATGAAGAAAAACTTTTTATAAACAGTTAGGTTAGCCTAACTAATATTTGGTGCAAACTGTTAAAAAAATATTCTTGTAAATCGAGGTAATTTTTTTTATATATTTGATGAATTGTAAATTTGAAAATGTTTTTTTTTATATAATATTCGATCAACTATGAAATATGTTTTATTTTAAACACTAAAAGTTTAATATCTATATGGTTTTTTAAGGGTCTCCTCTTGGAGCCTTCCATTCCTAAATACATCGTAGGGATTACAAAATAACCCTCTAGCCTACTAGCGACAAACTCCTTAATTACACCCTGCCTCTGTATAAACACTGTAGTCAGTGTGACCATAATAATAAGTGTGGTGCACTTAACCACCACATTGGAAATTATATTAATTTAGTTTTCATTAGTTACAAATAAGTATTAACAATTATTTAAATAGTAATTACTAATTACATTTTTATTTTTATTCAAGTAAATATTAATAATAATTTTTTTAATTTTTTTTTTTCAATTACCTTTAAGTTTTTTCATGACTTTGTTTCTTAAATTTAACATTACATTACAAATTAATTTTTAGTTAAAACTTGATGTTTAACATTTTATTTTCTATATATTTAATTAGTGTTAGAAGAAATTGCAAGTATTATTATAAATACATGGGTGCGTTCGAATATGATTAATCGGAGTAGAGTACGTTAGAATAGAGTTAACTCTATTGTTATCAGTGGAGTTAAAATAACCTACCTATTTATTTAGGGTTGTCGGGTTAACAACTATGTGTTACCGAACGGTAGCACGGAGTTAACTCTTTTATGCCAAACGACGTTGGGTTACTTGAGTTAACTATAGTTGAGTTTTCGAACGCACCCCCTAATAATAAATTATCAAAACTATATTATAAATTCAAAAAAATAATTTATTAATTAATCATAGTTTAAATCTATTTAATGATATTTATCTGTAGACTAAACACATTAGACATTTTATGGATATGGATAATTTAATTTATTGTTGTTATTTTGTCAATTATATAATATATTTAAGTAATGTATCTAAATGTTATATAGTTGAATACATAAAAGATATTTAACTATAATTGTCATTAAACTGGTTACTACATTCAGTGGTGTGATAACAATGTTTGTTTAATGCAATTGCATAGCTTTAGAAATGTATCTTTAATTTAAAAATTAAAATTTGTTTGGATGAATGTATAATTAATTATTAAATTGTTATTTTTATACTTAACTGTTACTGATCTATATTTTATAACAAAAATTCTAAATTAACAAACAGTTTTAAATTATATATGTTGTAGGAGGGATAGTGGATAGGTCATTTTTTGAATAATTTGCTTAAGGTTTAAAATAAGCTTGTCACACCACTGATTACCTTGTGCTATATTATGCTTCAAGCGTTACATTAGTGCAATAGTATTTGTAATTAAAAGTAATTATTAATGAGTACTATTTATATTTAATTATTAAAATAGATCAGGTACACAATGTTAGTAAAACATTCATTACTCAGGCACATAAAAATGTTCATGAAATTTAACAATTTGGAATGAATAGTTAAAATATAAAGATAAATGGGGCTCAAAGTAAATTTATTAATCCATTATCACTAAATCTTAAGCACTTATTGTTTTCTACTTTTAACATCCTAATATTCTATGAAAAAGCTTTAACACCTTAGAAACTATTGTGAAGAACTGAACAAGACTAGGATGAAACATAAAGAACTTTAAAATTGGTAATCTAAAAACTTAAATATTAAAATATAATATATATTATTCTATACATGAACTTAATATAATTTATGAAAAACTAATAACATAGAATTTTATCAATTAGTCTCCAATGCTGAATGTTTTATGTTTTATACTGTAACTACTAAAAAAGCTTATACTACTTGAAGGTTTGAGGTATAATAAAAAAAATTGTTACTGAAATTAAAAGTTTTTAAATTTAACTATTTTCAAAGGATGCTAGTTTAGAGTTCACTAGTTTGGTAATAAATACTAACCATTTAATACCCTATACTCCCCTAATTGATATAAAGTATGTTAAGTTAAATATAATATAAAGAACTTTCCTATTTTTAATGATAAATTCATCTATGCAATCATATTTTCTATACAAATTAAATAATTAACATTATCATCTATCTTAAAACATAATAAATGCAAAAAATTTAATAAATTGAGATAACTAAATACATTTATAAAAATTATGTACATAGGCATAAACTGGGGGGGAGAGGGGGCAACTGCCCCCCTTGATATCTTGTAAAATGTATTTATAAGGTATATTTAGTCACTAAGTATCTTTTAGTATACAGTATATTGACATAAAATAAAGTTTCCCCCCCATAAAAATTGCCTAAGTATATATAAATATAGGTTTTGAATAGGTAATACTATAGTCACTTCATTATCATATCAAATATTTTTAATTATTTAACTACTAAAAATCTCTAGTAAAAATAAAAAATATATACAATATAAATTATATACATAATATATATAAAACTTGTATGCAGTGATAGATACATGTTTTACCAAAAAAAAAAAAAGAACAATTTTTATCAAACAATACAAATAATGAAATGAAAAACCATTAGGTAATAATTTCAATACATGGTCATAAGACATAGAAATTCCTAAATTATGAGTTTTAAATAATATTTTCATTTGTGCCTACTTAAAATATATTTCTATTTCTGATCCCACAACTAAGAGGGTTGATTCAGTATTTACTGCATTTACAAGTATCAACTAAAAACATGGTTTTTAATGGCTATAAGCGAAACAACCCCAAAAAGCACAGGTCAATGACATCAGTCGATGACCTTCAATTACAGGAGTTAAAAACGTGTTGTACTTGTAAAATGTTAGACAATTATTACAATAGGTAAGAATCACATTACCCCACGTGCGAAACCAACCCCAAAACAAACCTTCCCCTCACCTGGTGACGAAATTATGATTATTGCTAATAACAACTTAAAATAATAATAAAAAATCAAATAGATACCTAACTAACAACCGCGTTCACAATCAACGCTTTTTCACTACACAGAATAATATTAAAATAATGTGTATATACTCACAGCAAACGTGACAGACGGCACAGGGACTCGTGCTAAAATAATGGCGTTGATCGAGACGTGACCGTTGTCAAAGGTCTTTTATTTTAGCACGCGCCAACGAGGAATGAGGATATTATGACCTGTTTGTCGTGCCTGCGTCACAATCGGAAAATACCGCCGTCGTCGCCGACCTCCAGCTCGCAGAACGAATCGTGTTTGTTGTCGTTTCGGTGGTCTTTTTCTTTTTTTCTTTCTCGCTCTCTCTACCTATTCCTTTCTACACCAAAACGGTTGTCGCACTCGTCTGCGCGGCAAATCAGCTGTGTCTGTGTGCCGCCGTCCGAAATATAATATACAATAGTATATTAATATCACGATATTACGTGATACGCGCCGGCCGAAAACGCGGGAACGAGACACCAGTGTTGTGCGCGACTAGAGAGGCGTCGACGTTCCGCGATGATAACGTTGCTTGTTATTATTACTATGTGCGTTTGTGGCGTTTGTGCCATACAACCGTGTTTGCGGTGGACGTGCATGGAGAGGAGAATAATATCGCGCGGGAGAACACTGTCTGGCCGGCGTTGTCGTTGTGCGCGGGAAAACCCAAAGAGTGCACCCTCCAAAAATCGCTGTATCCGGACCGGACCGTATGCACCCTCGTGGCCCCATCAGGGAATGT
Organism: Aphis craccivora; assembly: GCA_009835225.1. Taxonomy (NCBI): domain Eukaryota; kingdom Metazoa; phylum Arthropoda; class Insecta; order Hemiptera; family Aphididae; genus Aphis; species Aphis craccivora. The sequence goes on from VUJU01004281.1 coordinate 14,102, forward strand.
CGCCGGTCTCCTCGATCCGCAGATGGCAATGCACCCCCATATTCGATATAATGCACAACATACATGTATAATACGTAGTATACCTACTATATATGTATATAGTTGGCACCTAGTTACTTACAACCTACGTATATACCACATATACGCCATTAATTGTCATAATAGTATATTATAATATATTGTATGTACCTACTATATATAGTGTGTTTCTGTGATGCAATACACAACCCCCTCCACGTTGATAAAACTCAAAAGTACATCCTGTGCAACATATAGTATACATTAAATTAAAGGCTTTCCCTAAAAGTAGTTATAATAGTCATATAGCTACTGACGTGCTCTCACCATTATCATAGCAAAGATCAACCCTACTCGTTTAATTGTGATAAACTAATTTTTAGAATTTTTTTTTTTGTTTGAACAGTAGGTAAACTTATTGATTTCATAATTTTTTAAATTTTTTAATACATTTTGACTTTCCGAAATATTATATACTCCTGGCCATATAAATTTAAATACGTATTCGTCAGAGTATTATAATAACAATTAAATTAACACAATGCCAGGGGCGTGCTCACGGGGAGGATGAGGGTGTCATATCCCCCCCCGTGAACTTTTTTTTATGCATTTATACATTTTGTGACTATGTCCTATGACAATCAACAAAACAAAATACAGTTCACCCCCTCACACCCCCCTCTTCCCCCCAATTGGAAAAAGCTGAGCACGCCCCTGCACAATGCAATAATAGTATATCTAGGTTTCCTATAAAAGATATCCACTGTTTTTTTATTGGTAACGAAGATTTTCGTTGTACAATACAACAGCAAACTTAAAACTATAGGTAGGTATCTTATATTTCGCTACATATGATGTGCACATGTCATCATCATTTGTGAAATAAACATAACCAATGGATTTATCGGAATATAATTCAATATTGAATAATATAATTAATGTATTAAGCTGTGAATCCAATACATATGCCGTAGGTAGTAGCTGATAACAAATTCTACATTAAATATTATTAAATTAAAATAATATTTTTTGTATCACTAATGTTGATATTTTTTAAATTTTTTTTAAATATAATTTATAGTATACTTCTATAGTTAATAGTTATAAATTATAATAATTTTATCAAACTACAAGCCTCTATAGTCCTATAGGTATAAATTAGAATACAGAAAAATAAATTTGTTATTGCTCACAAATTTTAATTTTTAGATTCTAGTCCACAACAACGTAGAAAAGTTAAAGTATATCATCCTCTTGTACCTGCGCAATATATTTTATCGGGTGTAGATCAATTTTTTTTTTTTTAAATATATCTTGTTATCACGACATCCCATACCAAGGTTACGAATAAGATAAGCGTTTTTAAATGTAAATTTCCTATACAAATAACTTATAAGACTGATATACATGACTTAATAGACACAAATTAATGTATAATGCGTAATACGTATTATACTAATGCATAATGCATTTATACTGTTTTAATGGTCGATTTGCTGGAGAATACGATGATTGATGTATTATAATTTATAATTATTCACTGAAGAAAATATATACACATACAAGAAAATGGTAATGAAATTATAAGCATTGCAAAATGCCGACCAATGAATATTATTATTTTACGAGTAATAAAGTATTGACAGGTTGTTTCATATTTTAAATATAAATTGTAATTTTTCGATGTATATTATCTTCTTTTAACATTTCTGTAACTGCTACAGAACATGGATTGTAGGGCCGTAGGGGTGCTAATACTATACGAATGTCACTATGTCAGAGAGACGATTATTGATTTTTTCAATTAATTATACGAGTAGGATTAAATGTGAACTGACACCAAATAGTTTTTATTTTTTAACTTTTTTAAGAGTAATATAGATGTGTAATGTTATATAATATGTACAATAGACTCTAGCGAACAATTAAATAGATAATAATCATAAAACCAGGAAGATCACTTTGCTATGGATAGCCGGTATAGTTACATTGAGTTATTGTAATTATTGTGTTAAAATTTACAAGTTACATTTGAATTTTATGATAAATCTTTGTACACGAACATTGATTCTGAGTGGAGAAGGTTATTTTATTATTTTTTTTATAATGCTATTACTAATTTATTTTTGTATTAGTACCTAATATACTATTATAGGTACTAAACATAGGTTGACATATAGATATAGTCAGTACAAATCGCATTGGCGCATTACATACCGTATATAACTAAGACGTGTCGATGAGATTAGATTGTGATTTGAGGTAATGCGATATAAACTATAAATAACTTAATAACAAATTACAAGTTACCAAAATAAAAACGATTATAACTGTGCATCTGTGTGAATTGAATAGCCCGGTTTTTCAATAATGTAAAATATTAAATAAAAATGACTTGGAGCATAAGGGTTAAATGAAAGAGATAATTATTAATTTGAGACAAATTAATATGAGTATTTGTCATGATCAGAGTTGGGATTCTATAGAATTTGCATATTTCTTATTAGATGATTAAAAAATAGCAGAGTAAGCTAAAAATGTGTAAATGTGTTTCACAATCTAGAATTCTATAGAAATCAAATTCAAAATTTTGAAGATTTTTTTTTTAAATTTGAGTGCTATACTTGGACTTTTTGAGATATTTTGCTTTTTTACCTGTTTTTGAATCAAAATTGGTTAAAGTGTATACAATTTTATTTTAGTAAATGTGGTTTTAGATTATATATTAATGGTAAACTATATATTATCTCAAATAAAATAAAACGTCTTAGAAAAAAATAGTGGCTTGTCTAATATATGTACCAATTATATTGGTGGACGTCGAACTCTCATTTTCGACATACACAATTTTGTTGACTGATAATCACATAAAGATAGAATTCGAGAATCTGGTTAAGCATTTAATAATTCAATGTAACATTCAATGCTACCTAACATTTTGGATCGTTGTAAATTGAGTTTTCATTTCAATTTTTTTATTTAAATTGCGTCCTGGGTATATTTTATACATTCATATAAATTGCAGCCTAGGTATATTTGTGTACATATGCCTACATAAATATTTTTTATTCATACTTACATTTTTATCAACTATTTTCAATGTTTTATTCCTTTTAATTTTCATAACGTCCATTTTTATTAAATTGAAAAAATACACATACTTTAGTAGATACTAGATTGTAGAGCAACGTTTAACTCGTGCGCAATAGCTTCGATGAAATGCACACTGGCTGTTAATACCTAGTATTATGTAAGTGAACATATTATCTAGAATCTAGATTGATCAATACTTATCTTTAAATTGCACAGCCGACCGGAAATTGGAATATCCCAGTCTGCAATTTACTTTACATTTCAAATATACCCGGAACTCAATTTACGTATGTTTTAAAAGTACCTATACAGGCCGCAATTTACATAGTACCTACCTGTATGATCTATATAGCCTTTTTTGGGAATGCAATTTACAGACTATGAACATTTTAAACCGTTTACTTTTTATTTACAATTTATGAAGATAAAAAATTGGGTTATTTTTTTTATAGCCCTTTGGGATTCTGATAAGACTATACGAGTGACTAAATGATTTCAAAACTTAAATAAAACTACCTATAATAATAATTTTTAAGTGATTAATTAATTAAAAAATTGCGTTTTATGCATATTTTTAGCACATACCTACATAGCAATATCTAAGCCCTAAGGTAATATTAAAGCTTACATTTATTCAATTTTAAAAGCTATAAAATCCCAACCTTGGTTATGATTATGAGATTGCACACCATTCCGAAATAAAATTTTCATTATTTTTAGTAGAAAATTTTTAATAATAAATTGGAATTCTGAATCTAAAATGTTACTATTGAATTAATGTTTCAATATTAAGGGTGCTGGGTTGACGTTATAACAATAACCCAGTAGGTACACAAAAATTAAAAATATACTTTTTATTAGAAAAGAAGTCAATAAGAAAATCAAACTTTTTTAAATTTTTGCGAAATAGCCCAAAATATAATTGCCAATAAGTTTTATCAAAACTCGAGTCATTTCGTGTATATTTTTTTATCAGATTTAACTTCCTGTTTCTCTTAAATTATATATCATAATATATTATCATTTACCAGTATAGGATCTACACATTTTATATTGTTCCTGCCTACGATATACCTATATGCATATATAGAGTAACAGTGGCGGTTATACATGATGTTCAAGGGGAGGGCGAAAATGGGGAACTCGCCCAGAGCATTATTATAAATAGTATATATATATATATAAGTACTAACTTAAAATATGATCAAAGAAGAGCCCAAGGGGGGAGCGAACCACCTATCGCCCCCTTATAACCGCCACTGTAGAGTAACCTACGTTGTAACTTGTAAGTATAGTTTTTATATTTTATACATAAATTTAGGTATTTAATATTTAAATCTTAAAAATTATCTAGTTATCAGATGTAAACAATGGATACAGACAACCAGTGGCGCAACCAGGATTTATTAAAAGGGGTGGAGTTCAGGAAAATTTTTTATTTATTATATATTGCTTTTCTGTTTTTCTTTGTAACTTTAAAAATATAAAATAAAAATAAATACTATGGCATAAGCCAAGGGGGGGAGGGTCCGGACCCGGGGTCCACCCCCCTGGATTTGCCACTGCAGACAACTCAATATATCAGTATAAAATAATAATAACTTTACAACAATAATTACCAATTGTAAGTTTATTATTATTTTATCATATAATATCATAGGTATGTATATTTATATAGTTATTAATTATTTAATAATAGTAGTAATTATATATTATATGATGTATGATAAAAATATACCTACTTAAAATAATATAAGTAATATAATACAACCTAACCGACCGCGACGGTCTCCGTTTTAAATCGGTTTTCGTATGCAATTATTTACAATTAAATTTAAACTTAACATAACAATTCAATTATCTAACCAATAATGTGGTCCACTCGAAATCCACTTTAGGTATTAAAAATTTTTTAGTTTTGATGTATAAGGCTTCTGTAATGACGTTAGGCCAATACGGCAGTACTCCTTACACTATAACATTAATTTGAAGGTGAAAATTGTAGATTATAAATTCCAAATTTTATGTTACGAACTATTACAAATTAGTAACTAATTTTCCAGTATAAAAAAAGGTAGTCATTTTTGTTTCGTGGCATTGAGTTGATTTGAGGTGACACGGATTAGTGGATAATGTGGCAGATTACTTTTTGTTTTATCAGTTGAACTATTGTACAATAAAAACAAAAGTAATCCAAAGCAGGTTATTTCTCAAATCTATCATCAGAAATGCTGTTATATTTTTGATCTTTTTTTATAAATTTTAACCTCCCAAGAGTACTATGTAGATTCACTTTTTTTTCTAGGAAATATATTTAATTTAAAAAGATTAAGGTATTTTCGCTGTTATTGTCTATTGATTGTAGATTTAGCTAGTAATGCAATGCGTTCCATGCATATAAATATAATAATATAAATACATAATGATTAATGGATTTAATAGTGATGAATGATGATAAAAAGTTTAGATGTAAAAAATGATAGTACAATAATACGTCAATAC
>VUJU01004282.1:4523-19712 GCA_009835225.1 Aphis craccivora
TGTTTATTATATAGATTCTACGTTATAATATGTAATGCTCAAACGTATTTAATCTATATTATTACAGCTGTTTAATGATCTTGAGCAGTTATTAGTTTTGTCAAAGACAAATTTAAAGGATAAATATATTAATAAAATAACCATGTAAGTACTTCAAATAAATTTATTATTTTTTTAAGAATACGGGCGTGATTTCTAATTTAAATTTCAAATCAATATTAAAAATAATAACATTCATGTATACTTTTATAATATTTTGTACTTGAACTAACCGATTAAATTGTATTATAATATTATATTCTATATCAATAATACAAATATCAAATATCAATAATACATTCCTTCTAATTTATAGTATATTGACATAAAACTATGAAGCTAAATGGAGAAGATCTAGTATCTAATTAAAACAAAATAGGATCTAAAGTTTCAAATATAGGTATATTGTTATAATAATACTTATATAATATTATAACATATTGAATACATAAATTTAAAATGAATATCAATCAATTTATTGAAACCAACTGTACAATTTTAAAATCTTTTTAAAAAAAATCATAGGAAGCAATTGTTTTATAACGTTGGAACAACAAAAACAATTTATAATGACAATATGTAATAAAAAAATTCAAAATATTTTCTTCCCAGACATCAAATATTTTTCTAAGACATTTACGTAAAAACTCCAAATACAGAATCAACAATTTTTTTAAAAATTTAAAAAAATAAATACATAAACTGTGCGAAGATAGATTTTCGATCTCTATAACTAAACTGTATATTTTAAGAATCATATATAAATATTTAAGTATTCTATTCGTATTCGATAAAACATAAAACCATGAAAGTTGATAATAATTTTTCTTTCAAAACTAAAAATAGTCCAAAAAATAATATTTTCTTTAGGTTTCATTTATGTTTTTTTTTTTTTTTTTTTTTTGATATCAATTTGTTAACCACGCAGGTAAGTTCAAGAGTGGAAAATATAGGCTCTATTATTACTCGCTTTTGCAGTAAGACCGTAAAGATACGATGGTACGAAATACACAAAAACCTGTAACTAATAGTGTCGGATATACACTTTTATTGACTAGTATTATATATTTATAACATCAGATCGACAACTTCAGCCCAAGTCCACCGTATCTTTACTGTACATTCTAAACTTACGAACCACAATAATAAACGTGGTTTAAATTGTTATTAGGCATAATAATTCTGGATATACAACATGCGTCGTTGGCTTGTAAGTCGTAATTTTTATTCGGTCTATGATGAAGACGTCGATGACGTTCTCGATTTATATATTCTTGTTTTCCAAAAACAAATAATAGCAATGTGTCAGTTACTCAAGACATAAGAATAATATAAGCGGCATTCAGTGGCCATCTAGTCTAGCTACGAATTTGCCAATGCGCAGTTTCGCGTCTTTTCTCCCGCTGTCGCACCACACGAATCACCACCACCACCTCTATCGCAGTAATTGTATATGTACTCACGACACACCCGCTCACCTACCCTGTACCCATGATATCCCACCCGCTGATACTCACAAGTATAGATACACGAATCCGGTCGAGAATCAATCGGATTTTTCGTCGAATAAATCGTTTGGAAAATCTCAAAACATACACCGGCCATTTTAGTGAAATCGAAAACAAATAACGTATTTTATTTTATCACATATACTTAAACGCGCACGCAAAAGTGTGCTTGTTTTTCTTTTCTTTTCGTTTTTCTTTTTTTTTACTCGCGAAATCGATCTCATATTTCTTTTCTTCTCTTATTTTTACACTGAACAAAAGCGCGTGGGTTGTCTCTCGTTGTCGGGTCTTTTTTCTCGACCACAGCGCCGTAAATCCGCAATAGATATCGATGAAAATTATTAAACATCAACGGATGTCGGATAAACTGCTCGTACCACGCCCCGAGCCTACAGCGAATTATTTCCTTTTCCGAATTACGTTCATAACTCAAACTCCTAAACGAATCTCTTTACGCTGATTTATATTTATATACAATGTCATATACCTAACGTAACGGTCGATGGATAACATATTATATAATAACATTATAATAACCTGTGATAACGTAATGCTAAGAGATGTATTTTTTGCAGAAAGGCCATACTATTATACACATATATCCGTATATACGCTTTACCTTTCATCGTAAAAAACAAAATAATAATAAATTATAATAAAGAGTAAGGAACTGTGTCCATATAAGTATACCATCAAGTTGGGATTTACATTTATTATTATTATTAATACATGATAATTTTATAATGCAGCTAATAATATATACATATGCAATTTTTTGAGGAAATTGTAACATATAATATATTTTTAACATCAATATTGTGAAAACGGAAAATCACTAAAACACATAAAAGTACAAATTGTATTCAATAAATTATTAATGGAATGTGTATACACTATACTACATCAATTTAAATTGAATATTAAAATGGCGATACTTATGTTTTTAATAACGATAATAATCAAATTATATATTTTTAACGTAAAAATGAAAATTGTTTAGTATCTATATATTTAAAAAATGTTGGACCTCCCCCTTAAATCATGATATCGTCAAATTATTAAAAATGTTATATTAAAGTTAAAAATTATAGAAACATAAATGTATAATATTAATAAATCGAGAAATTGTATGAAATTATAACCTTAGATTATTATTATTTATTATTTGTATAAAAACATCGGTCTAACACTAACAGATACATTTTTTTTTTTTGCTAGATCCAACATTTTCTTTTGACTATAAAGTTTGAATGTCAATCAACCAACAAGTTGAAATTAATGTTATAATTTCGTGCCATAGTACTTAAGTGTCCAGGCCGATTTAACATTAGAATACATAGATTACCGGTACCCTTGGCAACCAAAAAATATTATATAATTAATAATGTTACTATAGCGTTACCATATTTTTAAAAACATGTATTATTTAGTATTTTTCAGTACCGAAGAAAATATCAAGTAGCACGCTACGTTCACTTTTTTTCTAATAACAATAGGTAATAAAAATTTTCTATCATAAAATTTGTTGTTTATAATACAAAAATGTTATACTACTCGGACTGTTAGCTTAATAAAATTATTACGAGTAGGTATATAAACATTATAAAGCATGTATGATTTTAATATTATGAATCTATTTTATTTTTAGATTCTAAACGAAGTGATGAATGTATTGATTTTACAATGATGTATGTGTGTTATGTAATGTAGTTTAGTTTATTCTAATTTATTTCAATAAAGACTATATAAACTATACAGACCAAAAAATGTATTATTGTTGCAGCTTACTATGAAATATGAAAAATATAAAAGTTAAATAAATGATTAAAATTGGATCATCCCACAAAAACTCTAGGTACATACATTTCACATATAAATATACTCTATATCCATATAGGACATATACCTAGGCAGGTACTTATCGAAATGTGCCTGTAATCTGTATATTTGAATAATATAAACACTACGCTAGATATTAAAAGTATAATCTCAAAGACTCAAACTAATATTGTACTTCAAATATGAATACAATATACCAGTAGGTACAATGAAAAGAAAGCCAACGATTTATAAAATAATTATTGGTGGAATTACTGGAATTGATTTGAAAGAAACCAAGGCCCGCTATCTATTTTAATGTTATATTTATAACGCATATAAATACTAAATAATGTATTTTACAATATTATATATCATACAACTTACAAGTACATGGGAACTATGTCTATGTTCGGCGTAAGCAAGTACCGATAAGGTAATCAACTTCCGAAAAATAATACATAGGTACAACTGGTAAAATAATTTAACATATAATATTTAAATTTGAAAATTACTTCACTAAAATATGCACCATTTCACCAATCTCCGCACCCGTAATATTATCGTTACAACTTTTAACATTAGCAACAACATAAAAATATATTTCCAACAGCGCAAAACATTTTCTCAATATCGCAAAAAATGCTCAATAGCGCCTTACAATATACCCTGTATTATGAATTATATTTGGTTATACAATACTATAAAGATAAAAAAAATTAAATACAAAGTTCTTCATAAGTTAGTTTAGTATTATACATCATTCTAAAAATATCGATTTTTTTTCCAATGATTTTTCATATTATGTTGTTTTTCAAAAAAAAAAAAAAAAACAATAATACATAAATTAAAGGGACTTAACATTTTTTAATATAACTTAAATTATTATTTTCTATACGCGATAAAATTTAAAAAATATTTAGACTGATTTTAATCTATTATTATGCTACATACTTATTTTTACTGTTCTACAGTACGTGATATTTACTTATGAGTTAATAATAATAATACCTAATATATATTATATATAATATATAAGTAGGTAGGTACTCATAATATTATATTATAATTATTATTATGTACTTAATGCGATATTTTTGGTGAAAATATTAGTTTTACTTACTATATTCTTAGAAAAATAAATTACCTATAATAGTATAAATAAATTATAAAATGTACTCAAAAATAGAGGTGCACACCGACTCCGCTCAGAAAAGTTTTTTTCAAATGCAATGATTTATCATTGAATTAATATTTTACACATATATCGCGTCTACCGAATGCTCTGGATTTTTAATGATAGTATAATAAAAATAACTGTATAAAAAAATATTATAACATTTTAATTTCAAAATGCTTTTTGAAAAACATTTAAGACCATTGTATTGAAAAGCTGATTATGTTACAATAAAAAAAATTATTATCTCAGAGCATAAACAATATTTATATTTTAACAGTAAAGCTATAAATAAAAGAAAATTATTTACAAGTATCTCTATATCAATCTATTAATAAGAATATTAATATCCCAATAATAAACAGAAATATTTTTTTTATAAAAAACTTAGTTTCATATTTAAAATAAGTAATTATTCGATAACATTTAATTAAACAGTCCTTGTCTTATATAATTTTTATTATAAAATTAATATACCATTCTACAATGTCCAATAAACTTATTTACTGTTATAATAATATTAATATGTGTGATTATCTAACAATTGTTCCATTAAAAAAAAAATCTAAAATCAGATTGTTAGAATATAAGTTAAAACGTAAGGTTAGGTTAGGTTAGGTTAGGTTTATTAGTTAAAACTTGTACCTATAAAGTATTTTACAAAAATTAGTATCGGATACATGTAATTATCTTAAGTCTAATTGCATATATTTAACCTTTAAGTATTTATTTTAACAAAATTAGTGAAAAAAATTACTTTTTTGTATAATACTTACTATGCCTAAATCACTAAATTAACTAACAAGACAAGTTGTGTGAAGTAATCTATCAGTGTCTCTCATGTCATGGACATTAAATAAGTAGAGAACAACAGAAGATTAGGAATTATAGCCTTAAACATTACACATCGCTGCGTTTACATTTTTTTTTTTTTTTTGTCACGAGATTGGTTTAACCAAAATAAAACAATAATGTCGTAATTTTTTTCAGATTAAATATTTTGATGTAATACCCAAATCTAATTATAGGATGCATTATATAATATACTATTAGTTATTTATTAATTTTTAAAATTAATTGTATTAAAACATGTGTATATACATATTATATTAATATCTTAATTTAATAAGAATTGTTTGTATATCAAAAATTTACCTTAGATATTATACGTAATATTACATAATAATATTAACTAATAGTATAAGAAAAATCTAATTAGCGAATCAGGCCAATTTTGAAGAACACGAACTACATCAATACATCCGTTATATACATTTTGTCAAATTTAAAGGTTAAAAATTGATAAAAATAAAAATAGCATTCCGAACTAAAAACTTTTTGAGTTAAAAACTAAACTTTTTTCTAACAATGCTATTACAGTGGTAACATACATTCAACGATAATACATTTTGAAGTGCACAATTAAATTTATCAAATTTTGAAACTTCCAATATAAAATAGCAATATGATATTTTTGCATTCCGTTTGACCATAATTAATTTTTTGACCCTAGACGGTTCATTGAACAATATACCAATGTATATACCAATTTTCAATATACCCACTGACTGAAAACCAGGTTTATAAAGTGGACTCTGTCTATAAATAAGCTTCCTCTGCAAGCATTAGAAGGGACTTAATACCAGTTTTTAATCCACGCCTTTAGAAGCGACGATTTACGGTGATAAATAGAAAACTATAAATAAAACAACATGAAACCTCAAACAGATACAATGCGATTATTTCAAAAGTTTAATTTAACGGTTGCAATAGTTGTAGGATGAAATACGTCATCAGAGTGCAAGAATCAAAATCCTACAATGGGTTAATTTAACATAAAACTTTTCTACTTTTTATGGTATTCTATGAAGTTAGTTTATTACATTAGATTCTATTATAAATAAAAATAATAATAAAATAAATTATTGATAGACTGGAGCAGTTTTCTGACATAACTATTACGTATAAACTCAAGCATATTCTTGTTATGGTTTTTGTATAGTTTGTATAGTTGAAACAATATTCTTAAACATAATGAAAATACTTTAACTTAGTCCTAACAAGGTTAAAGATTTAATTATTTTATTTATATAACATAAGACTCTGAACGGAGCCATGAATGTACTTATTTTACAATGATGCATGTATTTTATTTTTTATTTTAGATTCTGAGCGGAGCGATGAATGTATTGATTTTACAATGTTCTGTGTTATTTTTTTTTTTTTTGTCTGTGTACAGTATATTTAGTTTAAATAATGCTTCAATTTTTAATTTCAGTAGCTTTTCCGGTTCGAAAATAAATCTAGTTGGTGCATAGGGGAGGTAATTTTTTGAAATTCCCAATAGTTTTCAAAAGCGCCGGGAAAAACCAAAAAAAAACATTAAGGGAAAACGGAAATTTTTAAGCAAAACCAGTTTCGACCAAATCGATTTTTTTATATGGTTGTAATTCAAAAAATTATCATTATAAATACTTGAAATGTTCACCACATTTTTATGTCAGTAATATCTGTCAGTATATCTATATACAGTTAAATTTTCAAAAAAATTTGACTTTTTTTGAGTTATTTATAGACCACTGCAATTTTTGGTTTTTATGAGAATTTTTTTTTTGAAGTGTTGATAAAAAATGTTGGATGACCAAAAAATTTTGAAAATTTAATATAAAGTTCCTTATGAGTATTTCTTATTGTAGCTAAAAAAAAATTAAAAATCGTTAGTCACAATTTTTTTTTATAAACGTTTATAGTTCAAATTTTTACGAAATCTGTCGAAAACGTGAAAATTTGCAAGTAATTTTGAAGTTGAAAAATCATAAAATTTTTTGTGTTTATAACTAAGGATTAAAAATACAACACTAAGTTTTCCTTCAAGTAGCTATAGAGAAAACTCGTAGTATCATTATAGGAAAAATGTTAAGCGCGTTTGAATTTTAAATTTTTAGAAAATAGCGTAACGTAACGATTTACCCTCAAACGATTTTAAATATTTGCTGTTATTCAAAAAGTATAAGTCATAGATACTTGAAAATTTTACCAGTTATATAGATTGGTGTTTTCTTTACATGATTTAATTTCCAAAATATTCCGACTTTTTTAAAACTATTTATAGACAACTGAAATTTTCAATTTTTCAGAAAAAAATTGTTTGAAGTGTCGATAAAATGTTTTGGCCCTATCAAAATACTTTATACAAAGTTACTCTTAAGTTCTACTTTTTGTTATTAAAAAATTATAAAAATATATCGGCACAATTTTTTTTAATTAGCATTTGAAGTTCAAATATTGACAAAAACTCGTCAAAATCATGGATATTTGCAAATTATTTTGTAAGTATAATTCATAAAAGTTTTTGTATAAGTAGCTAAGAGTTGAAAATGTAATACAAGATTTTTCATAAGTTTAGCTAACATTAATTATAAAAGAACTTAAATTTTGATGTATTCATTAATATAATTTATATATTTATTAAAATATAAACCACCTTTTTCACTTACCACTGGAAATTATATCCTAGACTGACAAATCATCTCCGTTCAGAATCGTTTTTCATATACAATGATACCTATCATTGGATTCAAATTTAACACTCCTATAATATATAAAAATGATCCATATGGCACCTAATGTACAGCAGAGTGGTACCCACTTACCCACTTTTTTTAGTATTTGTACACAATAAATAGTTAAAAATTAAATGCATCACTTCTCATCAACTTATCAACAACGGGTGATTTTTATTTTTCAATTCAATCTATATTTATTTTACAATATTATGAGGTTTTTTATGTGTAACTTAAAAACGGGTAACCTTAGATATTTGAAATTTTCACAGAATATTTATATTAGCGTGCGATTTCAAAATATTTGGTTTTTTGAATCTATTTACAGACACTAAACATATTCAATTGTTATGTTTTATTTATTTTTAAATGCTGTTAAAATGTTATTACGAAGTAAAAATGGTTGAAAATTCAATACAAGATTTCTCACAAATAGTTCTTACTGAAACCATACAATTTATTAAATGTATTATAAAGATAATTATTTTTTATAGACATTATAAGTTCAAATGTTGACAAAATTCCTGATTTAAAGATAAATAAATGTTAATAATTTAATTATATTTTTAAAAAATTGTTATTTATGGAAACTTAAATTGTAAAATTATATTATATTATAAATATAAATTATATTTTTTAATTCGTATGCAGTTGTATCTCTTATACACATCGATTACAAAACAAAACATTTAAAATCTCAATTCTTGGAATCTTAATAAAATATAGTTTATTTGCATATTATATAGCTTAAATTGGTTCTTCATGTAGCTTTAATAAGCTTTTTCTAGCAACGCAATAGAATTGTAAAATATTCTTTAGAACATAAGTCGTATAATAAACTATTTTATAAAATAAATAATTCACAATCTCTTGTAAAAGGGTTTAGTTAAAGTCTCATTTTCCTATATTGATATCAATATTATCAAGAATGTATATTTCATAAAGTTACTAATAATAATTTTCTTAGTAATTGTATATTTTGAAAACCATTAGTTATTATTTATTTTTAACATTTTATTTTATTTTTACGTGACGAATATTAAATTTATATGCCTTTAAATTACAACTATCTTTTAAGCTTTAAATAATTCTTATCATATATAACTATCAATTGTTTATGCAAACTTAACCATATAATATTTCTATACATTTTCGAAGTAAGCTCCTTACTACAAAAATGTATATTTTATTGCTCTATACGTAATTTATTGATCAATTATAATTTAAAAAATTGTTTGTATTGTTAATATATTCATTTTTAATCTTACTTAATGTTAACATTAAATTATTACAAACTAAAAATAAATAAATGAACTTTTTTTTTTAGTTTTAGTAGCTGTACAAATTTTAAATTTTACATTAAATGACTATCAGGAAAGAAACTATCATAAATAAAATTCAATGTTTCGATTAGAATAATAAAAACATGAATTCAAAATAATTTACAATTTCACAGTATTTTAACATTCTCAAAAGATATTGAGTAATTTAAATCTTAAAATCAAGTTGAATCTACAAAGAAATATAAAAATAATACCAAATATTCGATTTATCAACATTAAGCTTAGTTTAAAATATTTTACATAATTAATAACTAAGAGATAATTATTACATCTCAAGTATTTACACTATAACAATGGATAGATACCTATATAAATTTAATAAAACTCGATTACCTATTTCCATGGATAGAATAATATTTTTGGTTATTATTTAAAATTTAGATACTTCTTTAAGATCATACATATAAACAACAAAAACAAACACTATATTATTATACATACTATACTTACAATTGGTACTAATTATATTTTACAAAACACTTTAATTTAATTCAACAATCTATTGGCTTTTGAAATCAGTTTCAATTTATATTAATTTATGCATACTTAAATTATACTATAAAATTTCAAAGCATATTTATAAATACATTTTTCGAATATAATATTAATATAAAAAAATATGTAAATCGTTTGACAGTGAGCAGAAAATTCCAAATTAACAATTAATTAATATTTTTTACGTTATACACTATTTTTTTTAATAAAACATTTAGTTAAAAAGCATACAATAAAAATAACCTTTTAATGTTTTCCTCAAGGCTCAAAGTTTAAGTTCCTATCACGGCATCATATATTTGAACGATGACAGTAAAAACATTTTTCCGCATTAACATTTAATAACATCTAAATGAATTTAACATCTAATCGGTGAGCGATCTGGCCGAGAGCACGTACAGTTAAACGATCTGTACAGCCCCTAACTGGGTTACCCCTTCTAAGTTTTTTATTCATAATTTCCTTTTGCCCTAGACTTTCTAATAATCCTTTTTTCACGTGCAATTTAAGTTATTCCGATAATGATCCGAAACATCCGTAATACATTTTTAGTGTGTGTTCATACTTTATACCGGTCGCCACTCGATTTTGAATAGGCAAAACAGCCACAGGTCACCGTACACGTGTAAAGCACTGCATAAAATAATACACACTCACAACCTTCTTTATAAATGTCGTTTTCCAATAATGTTATTATTCGAATTGTTGTGTTCAGTTTTATTTTATTTTATAGTTTATTTTTTTTTTTGCGATTCTCTTGGAAGCCCGCAAAACTAGAAACAAATTTAATTTCACGAAACATTTATGTTTCAGAAGTAATAACACACATAAATTCGTACACAGTGTTGCGAGTGCAGTGTACGCAAATGTTTATGTCTATTTCATATATTTTATAATTAAAATAATTCAGGGAAATTTTATTATTCATTATTTTAAAAACTATTTATTGTTTTTTTTTTTATATATATATAATTGTAAGTGATAAAAAAAACAAAAATTGCTTAAAAAAAAATAATCTTATTTACAATTTGTATCTTTCTGATATTTTTGGTTTTTTCTAACTTATGTACGATAATGTAGATTTTTAATTTCATATTGCAAAACAAAATATTATATTGCGTATTTTGATTTGTAAAAATCAAGTATTAAAAGAGTGGTTTGTGTGTTATATCTTATGAATACAGAGTTTAGATAATAAACGTTGTGAATTGTCTCAATAGTACAACGCAAAATTTTGGTTCACTAATCAACTTGTCCTACGTTTTAAACATCAATTTTCAAAACTACTCATCCAAAATTTTACTTTAACATATTAAAATACTCCAAATATTCTCCGAATATTTCTATTCTACTTTGAAATATGAAATTAAAAATAAATATTATCATACAAAATAACAACTTCAATAATTATAACTTTAAAAATATAATTTTTTAGAAAGTTTGCTTTTATAAGTTTCAAATATATTATAAAAAATAAAAAATATTTTCAAAGACTTTGATGATAAAAAAATAGTAATAGTTTTTGAAATAAAGAGTGGTTCATGATAAAATAATCATTTGGTATTTCTATATTTTATTATTTTTTGCAAACAAAATGCGACGCCCGATTACGGATTACTTGGAGGAAGGTACATCTTATTGAAATTCAGAAGTTATTTAAAACTTTAAATCTACTCTAAAGTCTAAAGATATCTTTCACACATACCAAATGTCACAAAACATGATTTTTATATAATGTTATTATATTATATTGAACACTGTAGTTTCAGCGAGCATTAGCCGATATATCCGGTGGATATCAGATTCCACATGACATCTTAATCCAAATCATTAAACCAATATTACACTAGATGGCATATAAATATCATATACATTATATATAACAGAAGTTTTTTAACAAGTTTGAATTATTATTATGGTGACGTATGTATAGTTTTCAAGCTTTTTATGTCACAAATATGCTATCAAGTTTACTTGTATTAACTATTTAATTAAAGAATCTATGCCTCGAAAATTGATTTGTGGATCAAGAAAATAGTTTCATTACTGATGAAATAATAATGAAGAAAGAAAAACAATTGAATTCCGATGATGCGAACGGGATGCCTACAAATAACAACAACAGACGGGAAGAGAACTTATTTATCGATGGTATATTGTTTTTGTCTATGTACTCCAGGTACGGCTTGCGATTCTTTTAAGATTTATTGTGCGAAAAAAAAGTAAAAACAAAAATGCACTCTAAGGGAAAAAAATTTACTTGACAAATATAAGTTAAAGTATTAAATGTATTAACTAATATTATATTAGTCGATTAATAATTGTTCACGTGTACTATGAATGCTTACATCCCATGTATTAAACAATTTTCCTACCATTCCAAATAATATTCATATCAGGAGAACATTATAATGTAATATACATACTACCTACTTATTATGATTTACACTAGTTACAGTGATTCACAGTTTCTATTCATCAAACAATGATCAAAAAATTAATACCTATATATGTACATAATTAACAAATTTTTTGTTCTCTTTATACGAGTAATAGTATTCTATTGTTGTGATACGTTATGATTGATAATTATTATGAGTACTATTAAATGAAAAAAATCACACAATGTATAAACAATAATAATTGTTAAATTTAAATGATTTTATTGATTTAAACATAGAAAATTAAATATGATATTCAAAAAACAGTCTTTACTCATTGGTCGTATTATACTGATTTTATAATTTAGTAATTACAGTGTATTTTTTTTTTTTTTTTAAGTGCTTTATTGCATTTCTTTATTTTTTGTTAATTTATATATACGTGCATATTGAAACCATAAAGAAAATAATAAATTTAAGTCATTCATATTATCATATATAATATAACCCAAAATGACTGTAAATATTTAATAAAACTAACGAATGCGCATAATGGAAATTATTAAAAGTGTGACTTTACGTCTGTGCGTATACTATAGCATAATATATTTTTTACACTTTAGATTATTAAGCGAAAAACCCATTACGATTATTTTTTCATTTTAATGAAAAAAATACAAACGGTTTTATTAAAGCTATACAATTTTATTATATAAGATACCTACGAAAAACACTCATGCATACAGGTATAATGATAAATTCATTAATGTCAGCCTAGTGATTAATCATTCAACAAACCCGTCACGATATCGACTTTCCAATTTGTCTCTTTACCCTCGGTCGGGTCATTATTGTCTACCTACCGGTAATTGCTTCTAACTGACACGCGTATCAGTAACATATTTTTTATTCGTGTTTACTGTGTATATATATATACATATAATTATATAGATTAATATATTATGATTATTAAACTATATACATCAATGATTTTAGACTAAAAACTATTTTCAATACATTATATAACATATATAATTTTATACCAGTGAATTTCAACACATATACAACACAAAATATTGTAATGTAATTTTATAATAAAGCACACATTCCATTATAACTAAAATAAAGTTTATTAAAAATTAATCTAAAATCCATAATTTAAATTCTTTGTATCCTTCTTCTTTGTAAAATATTATACTATGTGAAAATCTTTATTATCATTAACAGTGATGCATTATAATTATTATTTTTTTAAGTCTAATCACTATATATAGTATATTAGCGTATATATTATATACGCTAATACTCTGCAGTAAACCATAAACATGATGTCAAATAAAATAAAAGTACAATATGTTACCAATCGAATCTCAAATTAATCGTCACCCATACGAAATACTATGTTTTATAGCAAAAGCTCCTTCACTCCAACGTCTATTTAATATTATTTTGCAAATATTTTAATACATTATACATTTTAAATAAAATATTTTTGAATTTGCTAAATATGGTAAACAATTAAAATATATTTATCACGCCAGAACACAATTACAAATATTAGTATAAATCCATCACGTAAATAAAATTATTCTTTAATTAATTTATATTAATTATAAATTAACGTAATAAGTAAATATTAAAAGAAAAACATAAGAACTATACCATTTGTAAAAATACTTTGATGCATATGTTGTACAACGTAAAATAGCCTAATTATTATTATAATAATAAATTTATCATGCTAATGTATTATAATATAATATACACATATTATATGTTCTCATAAATTACTAAATAAAATAACACTATTTATGTTTGTAAGACGTATAGTATACAAGTAATATAATAAGTTCATACTATAAAATCTATAATATGTTTGAGTACTTCGAATAACTAGGACTAGAACTCAATTTTAAAATAAGAAAATGCCAGTCTATTATAATTTGTAAAGGTTTTCATTCTTTCAACTAAAACCATGACAAAAAAAAAACCAAGGAAGTTTAATTTTGATGTGAATCTGAATGAATTTACACAATGTATAATCTAACTATATTATGAAGACGATCAAAACAGAAAACATTTGGTATTATCAACTTGCCCATGAGAATAATTACATAATACAAGTAGTATTATATTATTATACAAAATATGGTAACCTTGCTACTACATAATTGACTAAAAGCAGGAATAAATTATCATTAAATTTCAGTCATTAAGTATTTACCATATCGTCAGTTGTAATAATTTGATAAATAATTCAAATTATTTTAAATTATTTTTTTTCTAACAAGTAAAACATTAAAACAATTTTGACAATCGACATTTTAATAAATAATAAAACATAAAATATGTAAAAAGTAATAGTTTACATGATATTTTTCCTCTATAGTTGTATAGGATTGTTTTTATATCATATAGATAACTAAAATAATATTTTTAAACTTTTTTCATTTTTAAAATGACAAATAATCAAAGCTTGGTTTTGTATCATCAGTTAATGTTTAGAAATACATAATATATTTTTTTTAGATTAAATGATTGTATTTTTCATACAATTCGTGTCTATAATATATTCATACAGTCTCTTTCACTTTTTTTATACTAATATATTAACACATTAAATTACTTATTTTAATATAAAATCAGTTCATTTTGTTTTTTTTAATTATTAAAAAGTTTAACGATGAAAATAACAATTTATTTTTAGATTATTCCTAGAGAATCCTAAGTTGTAAAACGAAACAAAAAATGGTTTATATGCAGGGGCGGATCCAGACCAAGATAACGGAGGGGGCGATTTTTAACAGACACACATGATATACGAGATAAATATAAATATAAGATAATAAGATAAATATCGTAGAT
>VUJU01004283.1:0-19711 GCA_009835225.1 Aphis craccivora
GTGGGCACAATTTAGCAAAATGACCATTTTTACATTTAAGGCTATTGTTTTTGACAATTATACCACACGATTGAAGTTTTTCAATAACCGGCATTGATAACGGACCGTCTTCATTAAACTCAAATAATTGAAATAATTTAACAACAGATGACATTATTAAATGAAGAAAAAACTTAAGAATTATGTTAACCGAGTAAGAAACAGCTATGAACCAAAAATAAAAAGGTATTATATTTTATCTATAGTTGAAAACATAATATCTCTCTACCTTAAACCATTTAAAATTTAATATCCGCATACTGACATTCGTACAATCGTTAACGAATATCAAAATAACATTAAATTACAATCACGCGTATAATATTGAAATAACGAAAAGTTTGGGTTACCATTTGATCAATCAAAACATTAGAAAAAATGCATAAAATAATGACGCTATGGACTGAATCGAACCCAGATAATACATTATTATTATTATTATTATTATTATTTATATTTTATTATACTGGGTTAATACATATACACAGTACCACTACGCTACGATTAGATGCTGATTGGAAATACCATATTGAGTCATTTAACACAACATAGAACATTTACAATATTTACAAGTGCTATAACTCAAAAACTAAGTTCGACCGCTTGATTCTGATTGCACCATCCTTCTCAGCGTAAAAAAAACTTAAAAAAATTAGAAAACTGCAGGGCGCTAAACTAGATTTATACCCAAATTATAAACTTAATTTTCTAAAAACTAATTTATCACAAACTTACTGAATAAACATAATAATCATATCCGCCTTGTATACCTTGGAGGTTGATCTCAAAATCAACTGGATCATATTCAGAAAGTTGGAATAATTCAATTTTACCAGAAACAGAATTTGTGTCAGTATCACTGTACCAATCCTTTACTACAGCTTTTCGATGCCATACCTTTTCTACTCTAAAATTAAAATTTAATAATTTGAATTAGCTCATACTACATTTTAATCAATATCTTCGGCAATATTTTATTTATACATCGTTCTGACAGCTAACCATAGTTAAAAAATAACATTAATACAAACAAAGTTGTTAACAATGGAATCTCCTAATCAAATCAGTTATATTTTATATAAAATATTTAATTAAATCCAGTTACAAAAAGTTGAGCATCAAGCGTAAATACAATAATATGTATGTAACATTATAGATGTAGTACTGCACTCAAAATATTTAATTTTATCTAATTTATACATAAATTATTTTCAAAGTGTTTATATTTCATAATATATACATTACCAGTGGCGTGGCGAAAGTAGTATTTTGGAGCAATTGCTCTTAGATAATTTTTGGGGGTTGGTAGTTTTCCCTTCCCAAAAACACCTAGGTATATCATAGAAATAAACTATGAGTACAAATATGTATCTTATTTGTGTAACTTATAGCATAAAACCCTGTAGGGTAGTTGTATTTTAGCAGGTACATATAAGACTATAATCGTATATTTACAAATAAATGCATTGTTTTTTTGTATATTAAAAATTTTTTGTTGAAGTGAATTAAATGCAACTAGGATGGTAAAGGAGGGGGGTTACCTATAGTATACATTTCACTTCAAATCAAAAATTAGTTCAACACGCCACTGTACATTACATACTAACATGCAAATTGTAAAATTTTTCTACTCAATAAGTATCAAGTACCATTTGCCTAACAAATAAAATATTATAATTTAAACTTTTTAAGTGAATAAAATATTGTGCAAGATTTGTTAATTATTAAATACATCCACCAGGTTATTTTCAATTATTGTTTAATTACTTTGAACAAGCTAAACGATCTCCACGAGCTTGTGGACCATGGTCACCATAAATCACCAATGATTTACCAATAATTGAGTTTATTCCAAATAATGACATATATTCATCCACAAACATATGTCTACTCACACCTATTGCGTTTAATTTATTGCCAGCTATTGACAAACTATTCAAACGAGAAGATAAATCACCTACACTGCAGTATTTAAGGGACTTACTGCATAAATATGTCATATTATTTTTTACAACCTATTTTTGAAGATAAATATTAATTATACAAACAAAACATTATTAGATTTTTATAATCATATAAATTAATAATACCTTGTGAGGATCATATATTGGACCTGCACTTTTACAACGATCCATCCAATTATAAAAGTCTTTTCCAGGTGGTTGTACATTAATAGACCACCTATGATCATCTGAATCTTTTAGTGTAGTACCATCAGCATGAACTAAACTTTCAATTATTATTACAGTTTCAGTTGCTCCAATGTCAATAGGTTGACGAAATACAATTCTGCCAACTAGAGGATAGCGAAAAATTGCTTCTGCTGTTAAGTAAGCTACTTTAGTTTGAGAATGTGGACCAGTAAATGGTATCAATGTAGTGCAAGTCAATATTTCCTTATTTCTAAAATAAAAAAGATCACATTAATTTCTATACAAAATAAAATGGGTTTTATTATTTACATGTATAATACTAATGATCGATGAATAACACTATTGCTTCCAAATAGAGGTAAATGTGTATCCCAACTAGAACTATCATAATTATATTTTCCACTTAAGTCACCAATAGCATATTTATCTTGAGTTTGTCTTTCGACTTCAGCAGGAAATAATTTACCAGTTGGATTAAAAATGTTACCAACACCCAAACAATTATTATTTAAAATCAATGGTGTCTTAAATGTTTTTGGTATCAAAGGCATTTCATGTAATCTTAAAGTTATATCATTTTGAATTGAATCAGCTTTGCTATAAACATTGGTAATTTCAAATTTTGATTTTTGCCATAGTGTCAACTCGAGTTTTATTTTTGTTTCATTAACAAATCCTCTATATAAAAAATATAGTTATGCATTTATAAGTATTATAATTTATTTATGCAACTATTTGAAATAAAAATAATTACTTAAGTGTAATGCTTTTTTTTAGATTTATTTGGGCACAATCTAAAATATTATCGGCACGTTCACTATCAAACAAAACCATGTATAAAGCTCTATTTTCATATTCAATATCAAATGTTGCTAGATTAGTATCTCGTATTAATGATTTTTTCCCAATTTGAACTGGCCCAAGTCGAGCCCCTAAATCACCTAAACCATTAGATTCAGGATCATATAAAATCTGAAGAGCGTCACAATTGAGTTTTGACTTATCTAAAGAATTAAAAAAATGCATTCTTATTTTAATAAAAGTAACATGATGATACTAAAACTATATATAATAAAATATAATACAATCACGTATGAGTAGTAACATGCCTAAAATAGATTCAAGAACATCAGTTGAAAATATTTTCCAATTATTGGTAGAGAGTTCAGTTTTTAAACTTTTTCTATCTTCAAGATTAGTAAATATAATTGCATCCATTAAGCTGCTTGATATACCAACCCAAACTATATAAATATTGCCAAAAAATCGAGTTTGAAACTTAGCTTCAGCCACTCGCAATTCAGAATCATCTTTTGCCTGTAAAATATCATTTTTTTTTTTGGTTAAAAATATACCTTATGAAATATGATTAGATTAATTGCTCAAATAACTAAAATCTAAAATCTCATAAAAAAAAAATGATAATAAATATAAATAGGTACAGGACCAGATTTATAGGGGGCATAGGGGGTACAAAGCAAAAAAATAAATACAAACTACTTTTAATCCTAGTATAGAAATACTGAGACAAATATCAAATATAATATTAAATATTTAAATTATTATTATAGTACCTACCCATAACTTATCATATATAAAATAAAGTAATCTTCTACAGTATATACCTATTTGCTATTAAAATAATAATTAATAATATGCGTACCATGATTGTGGAGCAAATAGTATTCCCAGCATTATCTTTAAGTAACAGAGATCTATACCATATTCCTAAAGGACCAGTTAATTCTAATATAGATTTTGAAATTGAAAACTGAAGTCTTGTATGATTTTCTAATGTTAATTCTCCAAATGTATCATCTAAGTTCAATAATCTATAAGGAAATTCACATTGTTTAATGTACAAATTACAACAAATATTATTTAAAAGAAATTATTTATAATACTTATTTCCAAGATTTTTGTCACTACATCGATCATTTAAAATAGTATAATCAACGGGAAATTCTTTGATTTGCCAAGACCATTGCAATGAGTTGCCAAAATTTTTTAATGAAACAGAAATTAAAATAATATCATCAATTAATGAATGTTGAGAAAACAATATTGAACCATGAATTAAATCTTGAGAAAATCTTGAAATCAACTGTATACTAGTATTAACATTGTTAAATTCATCTAAAACAACATTATGATTTTATTAATGAAATAAATTGTGATTTTAAAAAAAAAAAAAAAAAAACAAAACAAGTATAAATTAAGTGTTTATTTTTAGTTTTTACTACACTCAACCTAAAAATTACACTTACCATCATCAAGACTTTCACAGTACAAATATGGAAGGATGACTAACACCAACAATAACTTAGGGAAACCCATTCCAATGGTTGACGAATACATAAATTTAACTCATTAAACCAGAATAAACTAAAATTAATATTATTATTAATGTACAGAACTACAGACTACAGAGTACAAACACCAGTACTGTGTAGTGACATAGTGGCTACTAAGTACTAACTCTTCACTCTACTAGTCTAATCTAATAGTCTACTCTACTGTCTACTATAATAACGTCTATCGGCTGTCACTTGTTAGGTCTGTAACAAAATATATAAATTAAAAATTTCACTATAGCTTTATTAGCTTGTTTATGAGTTTATGACACATGTACATGATGATAATACTTATCAGTTATCAAACAATCGCATATGAATTATAATTAATATATCACTTGTTGCGTGTAAATTTAAGATATAATAATATCTTAAATCGTGGTATAAACTATAAATACAGCACAACCACGCAAAGAATAAAATAATTATTTTATATTTTAATATTTATAACTACACCACGATTAAAGATACCTATCTTTAATCGTGAACTACACTAACGTAAGCAGTAGTTATCATTATTGAGCTAACAGATAGCGCTATTAGTAAATTTATGAACTCTCGACCCGTGAATGGATTTCACGGGAGTGTAGAACCGTGGAAAATATCCGAAAGGTGAAAATCTGTATTCAGAACTCAGAAGTAAGTCAAGGAGGAAACTAGTTAGTTCTTAACCACTAATCTTTGTGAGAAAAATATAAATTTGAAAACTGAAAATTAAAAAAAAAAATAATATTCTCCATTTTCACTAGGTACATAATAAAAAATGTAATTTTGGTAATTTGTTAACAAGAAATAATTATTTAACGTGCCTGTACAATGATTGTTGTTATTTTTTTTAGCTATAACCGAATTTGAAATGGTAATAGAATGTAATAAAAAAGAACGAGAAAAACTTTTCAGTCAGTCTAATGGTGCACTTTTACCAGGGTAAGTTTTTTTTAGTTTTTACTTGTGAGTATAGGTATCTCTGTATATATAGACAGGCCTATACATTTATGATGTGAAAAATCAATAAAAATGTCTGTTCCGCGTAGATAGGTATTCAGTTATACGAAACGTTTGCTGGCGCTAATTATTATTTACTTATGTGTTTAATTAGAATTTTTTAATTTATAACAAACGTAGTATTTTTTAAAAGATTTTTTTTTACTATAATTAGTTTATAGTTAGTGCCCATTTTCATAAAGTATACATTATTTTAAAAGACAAATATCAACTAACACGAATTTTTTAATGCTGAAACTATATTCTTAAATATTTAAAAATGTTACACAAATTACAACATTAAAAATGTTAAATAGGTACCGATTATAACAAATTATATTTTTATGCAGCTATTATTTTACTCCTATAACCAATAAGCCTTAAAGCCCATTACATGTTTAAATAATAGATAATAATAACACACGACTTTTTAAAATTATTTTATTATGAATTAAATTTAATAACTATATTGCATAATTATATAGAACTTATTACATGATTTGAATAAATTATTATTTAAATTCATCGATCTTTTTAAAATTTTAATTTAACCAATTTATTAATAATTAATTATGACATGATATTTTTACCATAAGCATAATACCTATATCATAGTATTATAATATTATATACTACATTTAACATTTTACATTTTAAACTAATTATAGAATTAGTTTAAATTGGGCTTTTTATAAAAAAAAAAATTATACAAGTAATATAAATTTTACTTTATACAAGAGTAAAATATTTAAATATTAATGTTTATTTTTAAGAATCAAAAGTTTGTTAATAGAATTTTTTAATGTAACATTATTCTATGTCTGATAATTATTATCTAACACCAGACGTATTTTAGTCTTTGAGTATTCAGTTAATAAATAAGCTAAGTACAACAGAAGCCACAAAGTGGAAAAAAAATATTCAACAAAATCTGATTTAGAAAATACGATGGCTACTCTTACTCAGATAGTTTAAAATTTAAATCATAAATATGATATTTATATTATATTTTTATATTTTATACTTATATTAATTTTTTTTTTTGTACTTACTATAATATCCATTGAAAACTTGTGAACAATTTTTATGGAATATTTTTATTTTATGTATGTAAATGTATTATATTTATATAACTAATATATTTAGTAATGCCAAAACATTGAAAGTTCATTATATTAAAAGCTTAAACTTTATCAATTTATATCGGATCATTCTTTATATTTTATTAGATTATAGTTACATTGTACATTGTGTAAATCTAATGCTGTGATCGGAAAAAACTTAGTTTTTAGATAACTAATTTTCTCGTGATCTTGTCGACATCGCGTAGATTATTTAAAATGATTAGAAATTATCTGTTATTTTGAAAAAATATTTCATAATGTCAAAAAGTAAATGTCCTAGAATTTTCTTTCATCCAGAGAAATCTTTGTTTTTGTTCTATTGTTTTATATTTTGTATAAAATAAAGCAACAATTCTTAGAATGAATTTAAATCAATAACAATCGACAACAAATTATTAAAGTGAGTGCTATCGTTGAAGTATCGCACAACATTTTAACGTCTTACGTAATAAAAAATAAATAATATATTATATTAGGGTTTTAAAAAATTTAAATATTTTAGTATAATAATTGCTCCATTGTTATGCTTATGAAACTTTATAAACCTTAACAATAAAAGTTATAAAAATCAATAATATGTCATATGATTATATACATTACTATGGTTGGTTTGAATGCGTGTACGAGTGTACGACTCGACGTAGGTACGTCGGTACGTGCTTTAAAATAGCGGAGGTATTCTACAACTTTTTTTTTGTAGGTAATTAATAAATAATTATTATATATATTATACTAATGTACATAATACATATACGAGTATTGCATACATAAATATATGTGCATGTTTATTGTTTATATATTTTGATTTTTCGTAATTTACGCATAATATATTCAAAAAATGTTTAAAACTGTTATTTAATGTAAAAATTAAAAATATGAAGTACCTACCTAATTACTATTTAAATAATAATAATAAGTAATAATTTGTTTTACTTATTAGAAAATAATATATTAATCGTACTCAAATTAAAATGTTATGCAGATTTATACTATTTCCTATATTCTATAAATATACTTAACTTCTGTACACAAACAGTAGGTAATAAACAATTTTGAAATAAACAAAACTGTGTTTAATATGACCCTGTCCTTGACAATCACAATACCATATTCTATACTTATTAGGAGTTAACTATACATTTAAAACTTCCATATTCGAAGTCGTTATTCACTCCAAGGTGCTTGGCTATACGGATAAATTCTTATTACAGTCGGAATTTGAATCCTAATTTTATAATATAAATTATAATATCCTCACATACATAATAATTCATGAAACATGCTCACCCTCTTTAACCTTAAATAATGCAGTTAATTAAATTCTTATTTTTAAATATTTTAAGTATACTTAAATATTATATTTTCAATTACTTAGTTTTATTTTTACAATTTAATGAGTATCCTGTCTCCAGTGGCTATACAAATGCCTCTGCTAAAGATAATAATGTTTAATAATGGTTTTACACATAAATTCACAATCTCAAGTATATTCAAATAGTTTTTAACAATTATAAAATTAGATTGATTTATAATTATTAGTTAAATTTTAAAATAATTATCATAAATCCTAAAACCCCATAGGTATATCTGATAAACTTTTTATAATGGGCAATAGATCATGATCCTAAGTATAGGTACTTAAAGTACAAATTACGATTAAAAAGCATCAGATTTTCAAAAAAATCAACTCCATTAATTTACTATTAAAAGAAGAATCGTTTCAAAACAAAATAATTTTTGAAAATACTATTTCTATTACTTCAAAATTTCAAAAATTGAAATATAAATAAATGCATTACTAAATAGTAAATACTAAATAACAAAAAGGAGATAAGGTATTGGATATGCTAAGTGAATCATCCTGTTAACATAAATATTATCCTCAACTATTGGTTGAAAGTTTGAAACCATAATACTTAACTATGATTTTTACCATATAATAATATTTAAGTAATGATAAATTATTTTTATTTATATTTTTACAAAAATTCTGCGAGAATTTAAACACACGCGCGACACGCCTGTGATTATTCACGATAGTATATACCATTATGAATGACTTATAAAATGAAAAGCAATTAACAGTACAAAACATTTAGTATAAAAGTACATAATATAGTAGTTATAGCCCATAGCTATAATGAAAATTAATCTTATTATATAACAATAAAGAATATAGTTACTAAAATATTTTGTATTGCATAGTCCAGTTATTTTAATTACTTATTTCCTTGTTTTAATGTTTTATGCATGAGATTTAAGTATTTAACGAATATATACTGGCAGGCTGCAAGTAAATTAAAAAAACATTTTTCTCTTCATACTTTATAGTTTATAGTAAATGGTTTTCTTAAATCTCACTTTCCTAATTATGTCAGATTGTCAGCAACTATAGCGAATGCAATTAGTAATGGTTCATAGGAGTTTTCCCACAAATTATATATTATATTCGTTACGCGTGTTATTGATTTATATTTTAACAATGTGAAAATTTCTATAAAAACATTTTAATAGTATTCTTACTTATTTTTATTTATATATTTCAATTTGTACTATAAAATGTATGAAATGTGGATTTAAAGATAATAAAATAGGTAGTTGTATGTCTTCGTTAAACGAATTCTGAATTATTATTTAATAAAAAATGTGACAATTCTATTTGGCCTTGGTGGAAATCTCAGTCAAAAGTATACCTTTCTACCATTCCGTGTCAACTGCTTGTTAATTTGTTACTGTTGTTTGGCCCTGGTACTGGTACTACCAGCTACTCTTACTTATTCCGCCATTATACTTTAAAACATACTAGTACGATTAGTAGCATACTACTACCTATTATACGTCAAATACCTATGAAGATACTAGTTTATGTAAACAGTATACATTTCCTATTTCCCCGTCTTTTTAGATAGGTACTTAACTTTTTATTATTTTAAATATATATACGTACCTACATTTTGTCTTACATTTTTTTAAAGTATATTAATTTAATCATTTGTAAATGATAATAGAATAATACATCGTAAGCTGTTGAATTGACAAAATAAGAACTATTATAATGATTAGGTATTTCATATAGTCTTTTAAATTTAATGATCAAATTTCATAAATTAATATTACCCGGGCCACGTATTATAATATATGTACTGTTATAATTATATGATAATTAACTTAACGCTTTTCATATTATTAATTGTTTAGTTATATAAATCTTTATATTAAAATGTTCAAATTAAATTTATATCTGGCATCTATCTAATTATATTTCTTAAATAGAGATTTTATAAATAATATTACCTATATAAATACGTTTATTACATGATAATACGTGAAATATGCATATTATATTCGGTTTATAAAATACTTTCAAATATGTTATGGTTTATTATAATACATCATTATAATAATATAAGTATACTTATGATGTATAAAAATACAAAAAAGGTGCTCATTAACTCATCGTGAACACTCTGAAATGATAAGAATTGTTTTTCTTTTTATTCGTTTAAAGATAATTATTAATTTTAATTATAGTCAATGGCCAAGGCAGCTGGAAAAATTTAAACTATTCCATTTTAAAGATAGGTATAGTAGATCGATAAACTTGTCATATTTTTAGTATATAAATCTACCTGCCCATCTTATATTATATGTACCTATATATATATATGTATTAACTAATTTTAAATCAAATAAATGAGAAATATGTTATTATACTATGTACTTGACCATAATAATATAGATAAATGATAAATATAACTTATAAGAATATATATAAAAAATAGTACTAAAGAGAAAAAATTTATTTTTTATTTTTAGGTATACTGGTCATTGTCCAACATTGAAATTCCGTTTTGGAAAACGATATGGAGCTAATACTTTAGACATAATTCAGGTTTGAATATTTATATATATATAGTATATATAATATACATATTATATTATTCAAAAATAAAATTTTAATTAATTGTACAAATTTTAGGAACTTCGTGAGAAAGGAGTATTAAAACAATGTGATTTAAAAAATGTGTATCTGCGAGATAGCCCCATTGATGAATTACCTCCAAAATCAAGAATAAATGATTTAAAAATGAATATTGATAAAAAACAAGAAACGGTCAATAATTATCAAAGATATATATTAGGCTATACCGGTAAATTTATGAACGTTTTATTCATTGTAAAACGTATAAAACTTCACAAAATATTAAGTAATTATTTATTGCTAATGTATGTTAATTATAGGATATATACCTGGGATGCATTTTCGGTATGGCAAAACTTTTTGTAGACTTGCTCAAGAATGTGAAGATAATATGCTTGTCAAATTATCGTCAGAACAAAGTCGAAAAGCTATTGATAGACCTGTTCGGTTTTTGCCTCCAAAAATGGTTCCAGATAAAGCCAACATGCGTCTACAACATACTTTAAATAAATATAAAAGAAGCAAAGATTTTAAAGGTAAAAATTATATAATAAATCTATTATGATATACATAAAAATATATAAAAAGTATAAATACTAAAAAAATCAAAAACATTTAAAATTGATTACTGAATTAAAATGGTTTTTTCTCGTAAAATTGTACCTATATCTTTTGCTAGTTTTATTTTTTGAATTGAAAACATATATTAATGAGCTTCTATGGGTTTAGTATTATTCATTTTCATTAAAAGAATACGCGATTTAAAAATTATACTAAATAATAAAAATATATTATATAGTTACATATATTGAATAAGTTAAAGAACTTAAAACATTTTTAAAACAATTATTATTAACACATTATATTATAAACTATTTTCATTCTTATTTATAATTAGGGTTTGGATTTGAAGGTAAATAACTTTTTGTCTTTGGTAATGATAGAAAAATAATTCTTAAATAAAAAAGTGCTTTATTTTTTTTCTTAAACATAATTTTTAATTTGTTTTGCCTTTTTTACCTATTTTAATATTTAGATTTTGAGTGGAGTAATGAATGTATTGATTTTCCAATGATTTATGTCTGTGATTTTGTTTACATCAAATTTATCAAATTTTTATTATAATTAAAAAAATAATATTCTTAAATACTTGTAATTTTCACCAAATGTTTATATTATCATTTTATATTTAAGATCAAATTGTCAAAATATTTCGACTATTTTTAACTTTATTTAAGAATTATAATTTTTTCTATATGTATAAGAGTCGTTTATGTAAGAATGGTTATGAAAATGAACGTTAAAGAGAAAAAAGGATGAGAAAACCCAAAAAAGAAATGGTTGGATATTATTGAGAATGATATGAGGACTTAACATTTCAGAAATGATAAAAATTCATAAACATATTTGTTTTTTATATAGTACGAAAATGCCTAATTAAACGATGAAATTATGTTAATTCTTTTTTTATAATTTATTTACAAACATTATTTGTGAGAACTATAAATTTTGAGGTTCATTATAATTATTCCATACTATATAAAAGCAAGTTCCGATTTTTTTTCATCACACATACGATCCACGCCATTTGACCATTCAACGTATTGTCACCAAATTTTTTACGTTATACCTGATACGTCTGCTGAAGCATTTAGTAGGTACCACTTTTGTTAGGGAACATGTCCAATATTTTGACATTTTCAGATTTTTACAGAAATATATTATTTGTATCTAAACACACTATTTGGTTGTGAAAACGAAATATGGCCACATGTTCCTCTAGTAACAATATGTGTATCTTATTATTTCATTTATTTCGACAAGGGAACATAATAAGTTACACAAAATAATTTTTTTGTTTCTCCTGTAAAATTTGAATTTCGATTTATATGTATTATACGTATACTATAATGTATTACTATATTAAAATAATTATCTGAAGCGTATAGTTAAGCAATCGCCTACGACCCACCTCAGAATGTGAATCTATATAGAATCGACGATCAATCAATTATTATTATCGGCGTATATATGAGATGTGACAAGTGACAACGGGTCACGGGATACGGGTCGTATCTTTTTTCTAATGAATATACTTTATTATCGCTGTTAGCTGTATGTATATAAAATAAAAGTATTCGATAAAGTTTATTTAGTATTTATCGAAATATCTATACTAGTATACTAGATACATATATATAGTTTAAAAAGTGTTTGCGAATGGTTGTTTCTAAAAACTGCTTATCAAGAAATGCAATTTTTTGCATTATTCAAAATTTAAGTGTTTTTTTATTATTTATATTATTTTCATGTCCAAAACTCATCTTAAGGCTAACCTTATTTATAAGTATTTAGTTTTACTATATTATATTATACCTGCGTTTTGAATGATAAACGTGTAAATATATATTCAAAATTAAAATAATAACATAGGTGCCTACACATTTATTTAGTTGATTAAAAAAAGAGTATAGGTAAACTAAAGTCTAAATGTCTGTAACTATTCATCATTATATATATTTTACGCACTTGTTAGAAGTATTAATGTCTTTCTTAAATTGTTATATTTAACAATTGTTGTATTAATGTTATATTTATGATTAAGTTAATAATTATTATGAATTTGTTTATTAGATCATAAAGTATCTTCTGAATTACCACCTATAGCTGGTTATACGGGTCATATTCCAAGACTAAAGGTATCTAATATTTCAGTGAGTTTACCTTTTCATCACTCAGCCAAACTTGGATTGTCGGTTTTGAAACAAGTGAGATTATAACTAAAAATTAACCTAAAGTTAGAAATAAATAAATATTCACATTATTGCTTCAACATCTAGATTATTGAATAATTAATAAAATATTCAAGTTAACTATATAGGTACCTAATAAATAATACCTTATAACTAAGTAAATTATATTTTGTTAAGATAAAGATAAGTGTTAAAAGTCCCGTGAGCTTAAAGTGTTTAAACCATTGTTTTTTATCACTTGCATAGTTGAATTCCAATGAAAAAAAAAAATTGGTTATTTTTTATTGGAGCATTTTTTAAATTACAAACACAATATAAAAATTTT
Source organism: Aphis craccivora (assembly GCA_009835225.1). Classification (NCBI taxonomy): domain Eukaryota; kingdom Metazoa; phylum Arthropoda; class Insecta; order Hemiptera; family Aphididae; genus Aphis; species Aphis craccivora. Next base: position 13,655 of record VUJU01004283.1, read on the forward strand.
TAAAAACATATCATATCTCCCTGCTAAAAATGTAATGTTATTTGAAGAGCACTAAGCCCTCTTAAGACTCATTGCCGATCTCCGTCTATAAGTCTGAACTAAACGTAGACATCTCTATAAGTACTAAAAAATAATAGAATTATTGTTTATAATATCCTGACCTGAAATTAATTATTTCCTTATTAATATTATTTTATAATACTATAGTTACTAATTTAATTGAACTATAATTGTTTTTGTGTTAAATTCAATATGTTTTACAAAGTTTGTTACAGGGCGTCATTTTTTTTTTTGGGGGGGGGGTAGACTAAAGAAAATTCCCCACTATAAAAAATTAAAAAAAAGTCGGCAATTCTTTTTTTATCATAAATTCCTAAAATCAGTAAATTTATAATTTGTGCTCAATAATCAGTTAATATTACGTATCTTTTAGAATTTTAGATACATTTACAGTTTATTAAAATGTTGGCAAACACTGGCCCTCGGCTAATGACAATCGTTATTACGAGAAAGAGAAACCCTATTCTGTGGTATACCTAGAGAAATTCTAAAAATAGCTACACACGGATTTATGACAAATTGTCATCATTACTATGTTTGATCCCTTACCTATTTTGTTCCAAAATATTATTTTATTGATGGTCTATCATCCATCAATATATAGGTAACAATAATTTTGTTAAATATTATGAAGTCCCAATTTTTTTCCTTTGCACCCCCCAGCCCTCAACCTTTAAAAAGCTGAAATGATGCCGATGGTTTGTTCAACAAAATTATTATCAATAAATATTAGTATAAATATGTTAACGATTTTAAATAATAAATCAATGAATATTTTTTATTAATTTTTTTTAGGACAACGGAAATGCTGTAAAACAATATACTAGATAATTTGTAAAGAATTTTTGTTTGTTATTATTATTTATCTACTACGTAGATATTATATAAAAATAGTTTTTCTTAATTTATATTTATAATATGTAAAACATATACACAATTGTTTTTTTATATAATGTTTATATTCATTGTTTAACTGAAAAATTAATGATGTCAATTTATTTATGATAAATAAAATCTATTTAATCTGATGTTTTTCCTCAATATTTTTGTAATAAGTAAAGACATTTTATTTATTAATGCTATTATTTAAAGGTACGGTTTCCTTTTTCCCTGCAGCATTTGGACACAACTTTATGACGATAAGTTGTTATATTATTTGGCACAGTAGGAAAACCGTATACCTTAAGTAATTCACCATTATATACATTATATACAGAAAATATTTTTTCAAGTAAATTTAAATTTAAGTTTATTTTCAAAATTGTTTCTGGTATTTATATTAAATAAAAAATAGTATTATTTTTTCAACTTCGTATTACAATGTCCAAACAAGAGCTGATTTTAATTACTATTATATGTATAGGTACTTATATTTGATAATTAAAATGTATATTTATTGGTTACTAATGGAAATTATTTGACAAAAATATATGACATATGACATTGTCAAACATTTTTAGTATAATAGCGACTATATAGAGAGATAAAATTAATTTGGTCGCCTTATTTTAGTCCTGTATGTCTATAACAGCAAACAAAAATTCATGATTAGTGGTCAAAATCATTTCAACCAAAGTAAAGAAAAATAGAAGGTTTAATATCTTCTTCATTTTCATTAATTAGATTACGATGAGAGATTATAATATAAGTTGATTAAAACTGACATAAAATTGTAATTTAAAGTTGACAATTGACATTACATTAATTTTTAATTATTTTATTTTATTATTAAAAATAGTTCTTATTCAAAATAAATACTCTTTAAAACGATTTGAAATAGACCCAATAGAAACTCAATATAATAAAACGATTAGTTTTAATAAAAACGCCATCGTTTTAACGTTATACATAAAAACTTTAGATACCTAGGTAGATAACACTGGCTCACTGCATACCGCTACATATTTATGATTTCTTCTAGGGGACGGGGACGGGGGAGATAATCACATAAATATAAGCTAAAAAAAAAGAAAAGGGCGTCAAGGGAGGTGATATATCTCCTTAATCCTTCCGTAAATACTTAACTATAAGGCAGAGCAACGTTTATCGTCGTTTTTTCATATTTTTATTAGCATATCATGAACTTTTGATGTGACTAGTGACTACCAGAATCAAGTGAAAGCAGAGGAAGAAGCCGACGAACAATCAGTGGCGTAACTATATTATTAGACACTTTTTCTTGGGTAGGCCCAATATTTTTATGTAAATATTATCAATGAATATTTTAATTAAATAAAAATTAACAGAATAATATCTTATGTTAGGTACACATTTGTTTTACGCATATTACACATGCATTTATTTAAAATTTTTAAAACTACTAATAATACCTTATGTTAGTCATATATATAGACTAGGTCATACACATTTGACACAATATAAAACATTTATTTTTGGAGAAAAGTGGGTAGGACCGAACCTACCACGCCTACCCGTTGGTTACGCCACTGGAACAACATCGCTTGATGCTTTGTATAATATATAGTTATTGGACCGTATCCAGAACAAATTATTTTTGCCATTGCGACAATGTCCAATGTTACTTTGGAACGTAAAGTCCATGATCGGGCGGATACGCGGATAGACAGGATCAGTCTCTTGGACGCCAATTATAGATTCCAAAAAGCATACTGCAATTTATTGCATTTAGAGTGCCACGTGTCCACGTATTTAGCAAACCACTAGACGTTAGCGGACACAACGGTCTGACGAGTTGAAATAATATAATATAGTACTGGGACACACCATTCCGTTCGCAAATAACGTGCATATGCGCAAATAGCACCTTGCAAACAGTGTAGTTCTGGGACGTTAAGGTTACACCGTCCAAAATTCATATTAAAAACGATCTTTTTTTCTTTAGAAAAATCCTAACTTAAAGACAAACTTTAATGCTAATATTAAACTTATATAACTTATATTTAACTTCATCGCACTGCATCAGACGATGTAAACGCATTATATTATATAAGTCTGTATCGAGTTTTTAATTTTTAGAAACTATAGATATAGGTATATCGTATATAATCATATCATTCTACAAATTTAATATTTTTAACATAAACAATCTTTACATAATAATAAGGTAATCCGTACACATTTTATCATAACAGAAGTATTATATATACATATGTACGAAAAAAGTTAAATTATGTCATAATATACATACCCAATGTCATTAATTTTAAGTAGATAATGTTAAGGTATAATTAACATATTATGGTATTTTAATATATTTTTATGTATAACACTCAAAGACAACAAAATATTTAATGTCGATGGAATAATACTGTAGCTGGGTGTTGTATCATGCTTTACACTGCATCTTTATATAATTAAGATGATGTTCTATGTATGTGTACATAATTGTACTTAGATGTGTTAATCATATTTCCCGAATAGGCGTAATACACGACAATAATGAATAAAATACAAAGTTAAGTATAGAGAGGATTTCCTTTTTATTTCGATATTAACTTTCGTCAAATTATGCATTTGTTACCTACCAATTGATACACAAGTCGGGCAAAATCAGGGGTATTAAATAAATTAAAAACTGGTTATTGATTTAAAATAAATACAAATTATTCGTCGTCACCAGATCCCAAAACCATGGAGATGAGATCTTCAGTGTCGATCATTCCTTTTTTATCAATTTCCATGTTGTCAAATGCATCTTTGACTTCTTGGGCAGAGAACTTGTCACCCCAGTTTAATAGACCGTACCTCAGTCTAAAAATACAATTATCAGTTAAAAATCTTAAACTTGAAAAATGTTTAATGTAAATCTTACTTTTCGCTGTCGATTTTACCCTCGACATCGAACGACTTGATGGCAGCAATAACAGTCTCATCGTCATCGGTTTGACCTAACAAACACACCAAATTATGATATTAATTTGTGATATAAATTTATAATAATATAATATCGAGTCTAAATGAAAACATTAACAATTCACTGACCTCCATCGGACATCCGAGCTGCAAACAAGGTCAACAGTTGGGTGAAGTTAACTGGGCCAGAAGCTTCGCCTAACATAGCTTCGAGTTCAGGGTCTGTGACTAACTTGCCCACTTTGTCCCAAGTAGCTCTCAAGTCCTCTTTGCCCAAAATGCCATCTTTATCCCAGTCCATCATCGAGAAACCCTAATCAGTTAATTATAAATAATAAAATTACCATTGATAAATTATAAATATCCTATATATTAATAGAATATAAAATGTATAATTAATGAATTATGTATATATTACCTCTTTGAATTCGGCCACTTGTTGGGTTGTGAACATAGAGAACACATTACTGCCAGACCTGCGGACTTTTTTGGATGAACTTTTACGGCTGCTGTGTTTTGTGCTGGAATGAGAAGGAGGTGCTTCGGGTTCAGCGACTGGTGCTGGTGGTGGTGCTTCTTCCGCTGGTGCGGCTTCTTTTGGTTCTTCCTTCTTTACCTTCTTCTTCTTTACCTTCTCTTTGTCAGCCTTTAATAAATAATATAAGTTAATAATATTTATATATTACATCAATTAACATTCATTTAACATTAACATCAATAATAATTAATATATATATAAGTATATAATTTAATTAAAATATTTAAAAAAACCTCCGATTTAAAATTATTAAATATTTGTATATAATATATACCATACCTATATTAAATGTTTTTAAATGTTATATCTACAATGCATAATAAAATTGGTTTATGGGATTCATTGTGTAATGTATTTTAAAAGTAATAATGTTCCAATAAATTCTTCAATATAAAGAAAAATTATGTATTATTATTTGGTAGGTACAAGATAATAGATATACACATAAATCGTTTACTAAAAATAATTTCCCAGGTATTTATAAAAAGGGTGAAATATTAAAAATGATTACTATATTATTATATAATTTATAACTACTTGACAAAATAATTTTTAAGCACCCTCATTGTAAGATACTAAACATAAATTTCAATAAGTTAAATAAGAATACACAAGTACATTAGTACCTATTGCATATCTTACCGGCCGGCAATATATTATTAAACATTATCTTTAATATTTTTTTTCTATAGTCTATACTTCATTTTTATTTCTTGTAGACGAGTTCAATGAAATTCCTAACTTTAGAAATACCTACAACGAAAGTTGGGAAATTTGCCAATGTGATGTCATTTACGTGCCATATTCTAATTATAAATCTAGCTGAGTCCAGAAAATGAGCAAAACTTATTGCCAACTTTATATTTGATCTAACATGTTTAAAAACTCCACTTTAAAACAAAAATTTAATATGCCAGAATTAATTATATAACTATAAATATATTTTTATTAAAAACAGAATTTATTACCTACACAAGAGTATAAACATATGTCATAATAATAATTAATAATTATTATAATAAGTAATCTAGTTAAAATTATTTAAAAATTAGGTAAGTTAATTAATGAATATAAATTTGCATTTAAATTTTGTAGTACAACAGTTGTTATCATTTATTATTCATTTCATGTAATCATGCATTGCATAATTTATCAACGTTTTAAATCTTAATAATAATAAATATTATAAATAATTTTTAAACTATGATGATTGTGGTCTTATTGGTTAAATATAAAAAAAAGTTCATAAATGTAAATTCGTGTAGCTCTAATGGCCGTCATTCTAGCAAAATATAGAACGATAAAAAAAATATATATTAAGCATTCTATTATGTATAAATATTTGACGAATAAAAAATAACCCAATTGAATTCATTTTTTAAAATAATTTTCTTCTTGTATATTTGTGGACAACCATTTAATATACATATGATATATTTAATATTCTTATAAAAATTATAATTTATAATATATAAATATCAATTTATGGATAGTATGATAGAAAACCTTAATTTCTTGTTATTATTTTTTATGAAGAATCGAACAAATGTTTTCTTTTTTTATGTAATGTAATTTAAAATAAAATGTTTAGATAATTATTGTTCAATGCTATTGTACATTCGTTT
>VUJU01004284.1:3045-19709 GCA_009835225.1 Aphis craccivora
TTAAATTTCAACATTAACAAAAAATAATTGTACACTTAATTTTAACATATGAAAACTACCATGGGTATTTTAATGTCTTATACTTACTAAAAATGATTGTCTTAATGTTTTAGATACCGTTGGACATTATAATGAAATTAAACCAGATTAAAAGTGTTTCAGAACTATTTTTGAAATTTATGCCACATGTAGATATTATTCATGAAATATTAATGTATGAAACTAATGATGGTCAAAGTAAGATATATTTTTAATTGTGTTTTTATAGTAGAAAATAAACATTATAATACTAAATAGACAGGATATGACAAAATATCAATTCATGAATAAAAAACAATAATAATACATTTCAAAATAGTACCTATATGCACTACCTATTTTAATATATTGAAATATAATTAATAATATTTAATTTTATTATGTAATCCAAAGATTCGACAATTATTCCAAAAGCGGCCACTTGCACCACAGAAAATCAAACAGTTAGCCTGAGAGATGATGATAACCCAAGTTTATACTATTCACCACCATGTACACGAGTAAAACGATGTGGTGGTTGTTGTGGTAGCAGTTTGGTTTCTTGTCAACCAACCGAAGTAGAGATGCTTAATTTTGAAGAAAGTTAAAACGTTTTGAATGTTAATTAAATTTTTATTTTGTATTATTGTTACTCTTTATTTAAATCTGTAACCCACAGGTCACTGTTCTACAATATAATGAAACGTTCACTTTCAAAGAAAAAAGAATTATTATTGTAGAACAACATGTGAAATGTAAATGTGATTGTATCGTAAAAGAGAAAGTATATTTTTCAATAACAAATAAAACTATAAAAGCAGCAAGAAGTAAAAATATTAAATAGCTTTTTATTCTATAGGACTGCAAGCCCTCACAAGTCTATAGTTCAAGAGAATGTCGATGTGTTTGCAATAATTCAGAAGAAGAACAAAAGTGTGATGAACAAGAAAAAAAAATATGGGATTCAGACACTTGTTCATGTCAATGTATTGAAGAGCAAGAATGTACAACAGGATATAAATTTGATTATGATACATGCTGGTAGGATATATTTATAAACCATTTAGTTATATAACTCATACTATAGCAGTATATTTAACTACTATATATAGCCTAATATAATTTCTTTTCAATATTTAGAAAATACTATGGTACACAGTAAAATATTTTGTATAATTTACACTAAAAATGTTAATATTATTTGTTTTATTTTACAGCTGTGAATTAGCATAATCGATGTCCGATGACATTGCTATTATTTATTCTTGCAATCCATATAAGTACCACTTAGCTAATAACTATGAATTAAATGAAAACTACAAACTTAACACGTAAAAGTTATTTTAATTAATATACAAGTATAAATTATTATTACGCATATATTATATACTTAATCAATAATTCTGTAAAATTAATGTATTGATTACATTGATAAAATAACTAAATAGTAAATAGTTTCAATAAAACAGATATCAAGCTATTTAAAACTGTGAAATGTGGCAATTCCTCCAAGCAGAGTATTTGAAAAAAAATGTATTTACCTTTAAATTTTAATTGAATCTATTAATAATTTAACTGTATACTGAACGTACCTATTGAAGCAAATTTTAAAGTGTTGTAGGCTGAAGGATGAGGTTTAAGTAATTTCAACACAATTTGGTGAATATTGTTAAGTGTTTTATGTTTACTAACAATAGTACGGCTAAATTGATTAATAATACAATAATGTGTAGTGATGAGATGCAAAGTGTTGCTTCTAGCTCTATGATGCTGCATCTAACTAATCACTGTCAGTATGAAGACCAGCTCTATTACATTCAACTGCTTATTCTTAGGGAACTATTCCCTTCTCTTTGTGTTAATACTAGTTGTCATATATATATCATATGTATTCACAGCTTGTTACAGTATCAACGTTTGGATTTAGTATTTATTTACATATATTATATAAAATTATGATATGAAAACATTTTTGGTAGAAATTTGTTTTTTTTTTATTTGAACCAAAAACTGAAAATAAGGAGCTACTAATGCTACTAGCTTCTTACTAAGGTAGCAATTCTTTATTGTGATGTTTTTAATCTTAATTGAAAGGAAAAAAATTAAAGTGCCAGATACTGATTATAATTTTTACAGTCATAGTTTAGGCATATGTTAAACTAACGAGTTCAAAATGAAATTTTGTACATTTCAAACAATAAAATTGATAAGTTAAAAAATGTATGCTATCATTTAATATTTTTTTTAATTTTATCTCATTTGATTATATTATAGGGGTTTGAAGTTATCAAGTTTTGTCAAAAAACTTTAAATATTATTTTAGGGTAGTGCAAATAAACATAAGAAATAACTATTTAAAAAAAGTAAATTTAGCTATATTTAATTTTTGACAACACAAATATTTTTAAAAATTAATTGATTAAAAGTTTATTATTATATTGTAAATATTTGTTTTTAATGCTTTAGAAATTTAACACGTTGACTACCATTATGAACGCCGGCAGTCAATCAATATAATTTGTTATATACCAAGCATATTTTTCAATGTCTTCTAAATTTGTATATACTATATATTATAAAAAAAAAAATTGTAATGATTCCAGCCATAGTCCTTATATTAGTTGTAGCGCCATCAAATTCATTTATAGTCGCCAGCAGTCTTGTGGTATGGTAGTAATGATGAACTATGGGTTCCCGCGTTCACAAATGTATACAATTTGAGAAATACAGATGACAGCCGGCAGTCAATGAATTAATAAAGTATATTAAAGACATTTTGTAAATATTTAAAAAATTAAATACTTAAAATTGTTAAATAAGGCTAAAAGTATTATAAAATAAATTATAAACAAAGTAATAAGGTAGTAAGATCGGCAGCAAAGTTTAAAGAAAATAGTAATTTTACAATATGAACTATCTTTAAAATAATATCAACTAATAAAATTAGTTAACAATACAACTATAATTAACAATATAAGGGGACATATTTGTGTAAGGCTGTAAAATAGTCTTGACATTAGCAATGTATTCAATATAACATCACACAATCCAAATGCTCACTATCAATAATATCTTAGATTACATACATAATATAATACCTATGGCATTCTCAAGTGCTTTTTTTTCATATTTAATTCAAAGATGCTTTAATTCAGCAACACTCATTATTTTAAAAATATTTTTTGACTTTTGAACGACAACATACAATATTATAAATTCATATTTAAAAGCAGATTATTTTAAGAGTATTTCAATATACAAAAATTTAAATTCAAATGATTTATTTCAACTGTAGATTAAGTAAAAAATATATTTTCAAAAATTTGTGTTTTTTGATTTAAGAATATAGACAATATATACCTAGAAGTATTTTACAGGAACAAAATAATGTTTAAAATTGAATACTCATACATTGTGAAGTTATTTATGTTAACATTTAACAGAACAATCTTATAATATTATAAGTACTGATCAGTGATCATATTATAAATATCTGTGGACAAGGATGATGTTAGTCTCAAATTAATTATTATTATTTATTCTCATTTTAAGGCAAAATTAACTAGGTAATGACACTAAAGAGAACATAAACTATGCTCAATGCCCTGTAAATATTGATATTTTTAAGTTACTATAAGTACAATAAAAACAATATGATACAATTTAATTTTTAAATTAAATTGTACCATTTATTTAAAAATAAACTTAATTTTTGAGTACAATACTATTTGATTTAAAACAGCCATTTTACCCAGAAAATGCATAATTATTACACCAGTGTACAGTAGTCAGCTTATTTAGGAAAATCAGATAGAAGATTTTGTTTTAATGTGTTTTTAGTGATCATATTTTATTCTTACTTAACCGAGTATTTATTCTGTAGTTTCAATGGTTTAGATATGACAGTAACTACTGTATAATTTTATAACAAAACACGCTCACATTTAAATATGTTAATCATATCGTATGAAAAACACAAATGCTACGACTTTTTATTATATAGTAAAAACTAGTATGACCATATATACCATTTAAACCCATTATCTCGATATTATTAAAAATGTTAATATTCCATATTACCTAATACTTAAAGATGTGCATAAATAAAAATAATATTTTTATTGAGCTATTATCAGGGCTGGATTTAGAATGTGTCACACCCTAGGCCCTTTATAATATGCTGCCTCTGTCACAAGGAAAAAAAATGTAGTAAATATTTTTATGATTTTTTTTTTTTCATTTCTTACAAAATTTGCCAGCCTAGACGTAAATACGGCTCTGGTTATTATAGAAACCAAAATTAGTAGCTATAGCCTATAACTTACAAGTTGTCAACAATAAGCATAAGAATGTCCTATGTCGCTGTATTAATCAGGGTAAACAATACTTACTACATATAACAGACCAAAATTATTACCAAAATAACATAAAAAATATAAAAATCACTAAAATGTTTAAATTTAATAGATATAAGCCCAAACTGTTCAGTCATACTTCATTTTAAACATAAATATGGTCACCCTAGAATAAATTTAATCAAATTATAAAGAAATAAAATTAATAATATGAATAAAATCTATGATGTGATCTTGTGTATATGGTATAAGGAGATCAGTGTCATGCTGGTATTTTCTCGGTTATCAGATGCAAAAAAAAAAACACAAGTTTAACAATTAAATTAAAAAGATTTGGTTTTATTGATCTACGCAAAATTCTTTTTCTTCAAAATCTCTAACAAAGTGTCCAATTCTTGTGTGTCATCACCGAAATGTTTGACAACCACGCATGAACATCCTACCACTTTCCTGGCTTGACCATTGTTGTCGTACTTACACAGACCGCTCCATTCCCCTAAAGTTTTGTTGCTGTCTACCTCAATCAGAGGAGTACTGTTCTCGGCACACAATCCAGTCACTAATTTCTTATACATGGCTTCTTCACAGTTGTTGGCCAACACGCACAGTACTCCTGTACACAAAATCAAAAACATAAAACATACAATAAAATATGTAAAAATGGCTAGTTAAAATTTACCAAGTTTCTTCTCCAGAGCTTTGGTACCCTCGTGTATTCCGTGTAAAAGGCTGCCGTTAACTTGGGCATTTTTTAACACTTCTTTCAAAAGGTTATACATTTCTCCGTGTTCACCAACCTCTACGGTATCTTCAACGTCGGACATTGTGGACTAATGTATAGATATAGCAATAAATTGAATAAAAAATTAGCAAATACTTGCTAAATTAGTTGAACTAAACAGGAGAATTTCTTGAAAAGAAATATTAAAGTGAACACGTTTTCGAGAAGGAGAGAGAAACCGATTGATATTGTTGAGGTTAAGTTGTTTGCTTTCTGTTTATTTCGGCAATCAGTGCATGCAACTAACTCTTGTTAGCACGGTAATTTCATCAAATCATAATTCATATTTTATTATCTATACTCTATAGCACCATTTTATCTATTCTGTGATAGCACAGCTCAGCTACAACTGCAGCAGCAGCAGCTGTCGTAGAAAAGATGATGATATCACATTACAATTTAGAATAATAAATAAAATAAATTATTATTATCATTTATCATAGAACAATATATTATTTTGAATAATATGAATAATATTATGAGGTACGTCCTGTAACTAATTATTAAAATTTAAAATTATCTTTTCTGCATCATGATTGGGTAGTGTTCATAGATAAGGTATTTAAATGTTTTCGCGTGATAACGTTTGTAATTATTATAGGTATTTACTATTTAGGTGACTAATATAATATTTAATATACTTCTACTGTATTTCTATAATCTATATGTATATATATCATATTGTTTTAGCAGCACTAACACAATTACACTAATACGCAATTGTGAATTAAGTGTCGACAAAAACAAATAGAAGAATATTATACAAACATCAAATGAACATGTGTACATTTTTATTTTATTAGTGTTTTTTTTTTTTTTTAAATTTTTAGCAATCCAACAAATTCATACGTGTCCGTGTTGTGTAACAAATTTTAAGCCATGGAATCCGTAACTACAAGGGTGAACGATGAGAGACGAAAAATGGTAATTTAACATCCTATACTTCAATATATTCAACATTTTTATGACTTATTACTATTAACATCAGCTACTTTCAAATATTGTACTGTTTGATATTTTACTAATGACTTTTAACTTATTATTCTGTGTATTGTATTCATTCAACCTTTCCATTTATTGAATATTTTCATACCTATTAATTCAAGTAATTTCAAAATTTTGAACTCAATATTTACAATTCCTTAATATATAGTAATATTAATGGTTAGTGGTTATCTAGGTATATAGTTTCCAAGTTCTGAAGAAAAAAAAATCAATAATCCAATATGAAAATTAAAATATAGTTCGTTTGTAATCTTAATTTTATCCAGGTGTATGGCGAAATTCTGAGTTAAAATTTTTTGTGATGTTTTGTATATCCTTCTATATGTCTATTATGAATAATTATTAATGTTATATGAACAACATAATTGGTCTGTGTATTAAAATATAAAAGCCTGTAAAAATATATTTTATTAAATATTAATTAAATATTATACATAATAAAACTTTTTTTATGTATTATATCAACTATACATAGTGTTATCTAAAAATGTATTATGACTTATTACCGATTTATAACTATTTTAAAGTAGAGATTGAATACTGGTGTATGATATTGAATGTCTTTTTTTTTACATCATTTATTAGTTTACCATTTTTTATATAATAATACAGTTACAGTGTACAATGTATTTTGTATTTTCTTATTAAATAATGCATTATTAAATGTTATTTTCTCTTAGCTTCTATTAACTGATATAAACTGAATGTCTTTAAACTGAGACGAATTATGAGAATATGAATTTTGTCCTTTTTTTTAATGTAGGTAGCAGTAACTAAGTCATCGTTTACCTTCTATCTCAAATTTCATTTTTATGGTCATTGGCACTGCAGATTATTATTATTTAAATAATTAATTTATATTGTTAATAGTTTTAATTATATGAATTGCTTTACAAACCGAAAGTAAAGATAATAGTTATGTAGTTGTGAAAAATATGTTTTCTTATATATTTATCTGTATAATTAATAAACTTAGCTAATTATAACTTATGTCTTGACAAATTAATATTAAATTTAAATTTGTAATAATATTTACATTCGCAGGTATATGTTGGTGATTTACCTAATGACTTTTTACGGCTAGATGTAGCGCCTGTAGATGATTCTACTAATAGATTACAACAAGAGGATGCTGACCAACAAGCTGCTATGGCTCTACAACAATCAATGTCTTATATGCAAGGAGATCGTGATAGAAATAGATTAAATATTACAATTGTACAAGCACGGCTTGTCAAAAACTATGGTTTAACCAGAATGGATCCATATGTACGACTTAGAGTTGGGCATTGTGTATATGAAACTCAAACAGACCCTAATGGCGGTAAAACGCCTAAATGGCATAAAACTGTTCAAACGTAATTCAAGTTTTAGTGCTGAATAATTAAAGAAAAAAAATTATGTAGATTTTTAATATATTATTATTAAAGAACTGTATATTTTTAGACTTCCACAAGAAGGTGTTAATCAAATTAATGTAGAAATATTTGATGAATGTTCTTTTAAAATGGATGAACTTATTGCTTGGACAACAATACCAATTCCTAATCAAATTTATAAAGGGGTTACAATAGAACAGTGGTACAATCTTACTGGTAAACAAGGGCCAAATAATGAAGGAACTATCAATATAATTTTAAGTTATGGGGTAAGTATTTTTTTTTATGAGAATTATAATTCTGTACCAAATTTATTTTTGTTTTGAAGATAATATATTAATTATATTTTCTTGTTGAATTTAAGACTCCGCCTAGTTTGGGCTTAACAAGTTCAGTTATGATGTTACCACAAATGCCAAAATTCAACAATTCAAGTGCCAGTTTAACTCCTATTTATATTCAACCTTCAGCACCACAAGTGCCAACTCTTAGTGCAGAAGACTTAAAACAAGTAAATTATTCATAAAATTAAAAAAAAATTAATATTTAATATTATTTTTCTTTCATAGATTCAAGACATGTTCCCAAATATGGATAAAGAAACAGTGAAGACTGTTTTTGAAGCCAACAATGGTAACAAAGATCTTACTGTTAATTCTTTACTCCAATTGGTCGATTAAATGTTTGTTAAACAATTAAAGTTTTACATAATAATAATATATGAGTGCCATTTTAGCAATTTGGCAGCATTATTAAGAGGTATCAGATAATTACCTATAATGGGTACTAAACCCTAATTCATTTTTCTCTTGCTTTAGTTAATAAATCTAATGTAAAACAATTATTTAGTCAATTTGTCTTTAATTCGTTTATGTGTCAATTGAAATCCTATAAACATATACAACACACTAATTATTTATCTGTTAGTTGTTTATATTTATTTATGTATTAATTATATTGTTTTTCAACTTTTTATAAATAATATTAATCCTTTATCATTTTATTTTGTTCTGTTATTGTTATTTAAAGTTAATTATATTGTGTACATGTTTATATATTTCAAAATAACAGATTAAATAATTTTATTCAATTTATTAATACTTACACATTCCTAATTTTTAAATAAAAATATTTGTATATTTGATAAAATAGAAGTATTGTTTTCATCTTAACTATTATATAGTCTTATAGGTATTATCAATTTGTATTAATTATACAAATATTTAAAAGATAATTAGATAATTAGAATAAACTTATCTACATAACTTTGTTTTTTTAAATTAAAAAATAGATATTTAGTTTTCAAATTATCACATTCTGTATTTTTTAATATAAAGATATAATAAATTTAAAAAGTAATGTTACTGACTTTATTCTTAATAATTGTGAGTAAGATATTTTTATAAAATATATGAATTTGAATTTTGAATTTTTAGTTATTTATAGTACAAGTACACTAAATAAATAAAATACTACATAAAAATATTTCCAATGATTCTAGCTTTACCTCTTTATTAAAACTACGAAAATAAAAATTTGGAAATCTATCAATAAAATATACTTTGAGATAAATAGAATTTTAAATGTTATTCATAAGTAAAAATTTTAAAAATTATTACATAAATAACATATTTTTATTTATATTATATTTCACTCAATATGTAAACAATTTTAATTGTTACAAGTACCAGTGATGATATTTTATATTAAGCAGTTAAAAATATTAAGTAAAGAAAACATTAATTTAATCCGAATTAAATTAAAATAAATTTTCATTTTTTTATAAAATTTTATAGAGACAAATTTGATACTAACATCTAATTCTTCCAGGTTTTCAAATTATTAAATAATTTAAATACATTGTTTTCTTTATTATTTTTTTAATTTGTGCAGCATTTTTTATAATTTATATTTTTGCTTTTTAGAAGCGAATTAATATCATTATGCACCAAAATATTCTTTGTAATTTTTTTTTACGAAAAACTAATTTCTATATTATATTATTGCGTTATGTATGAATATATGTTTTATTTTACTTTAAATATAGCTGTTATTTGAGTACTATACTATCTAAAGAATAATTATGTCTAGTTTTTCCTTTGTCTTGTTGTAAAAAGGTTTACCCATCTAATTCACTGAACTTTTTATTAACTATTATTGTAACTAATTGGAAATTATCGTTGTAGTACTGATTAGGTAGAATTTAAAATAACATTTAAATTCTTAAACTTTTAATAAAAATATTATAAAATTTGTTTAAATATTATATCACAAAAAACACGACTTTATTTTGTAACATATAGTAAGTTAAAAAAAATATTAACAACATTATTTAGTTGTATAACATAAAGATATTAAATAATATAAATAAAACAATAAACATTCATATTTTATATTGTACATAACGTCAAAAAAAAAAAATGTAATATTATATTAAATAACAAAAGATTGTTTAATATTAAATTATAATTCAATAAATATATATATAAATATAATAGTTAAAAATAATAATAAAAGTTACTGGCAGTTGTTATTGCTTGCAGCTACTTGTGCTGCTAAATCTGCAAATTTAGCTGTGTAATCCACACTGTTCTCACTCATAAGACACTGAAATTGGGCTTCCACCTATTACCAAAAATATAACAATTTAATGAATTTATTAACTTATAGGTAAATAAAAATATGTATTAGCTTAATTAAACAGGTCTAATTATAGGGTAAAAAAGAAGATTCCTCCAGGCCTGACTTGATTGGATTAAATAAAATATACATACAAAACAATATATCATTAAATTTACAATATTATTATACCTAAGTCATAGGTTAGGCCAATTTTTGTGTTGATTATTTTTACATCTAATATTTAATAGATACAAGTTTATTAAGATAATATGAATTTGAGATTATGGTTCATTTCGACATCTGATGGTGTAAAGTTGGCACTATGAAAAGGAAAAAATGTAAATACTAAATAAATATATTATGGTAAATAAAAAAACTAAAATTTTAAACATCTATAAATAGTTCAATAAGATCTAAATAATTAGATAAAATATAATTATTTATGGTTGCCTATTCGTTTTCAAATGTCAACAAATCAACAAGATCAGTTTTATCAAAAAATTATTAGGCATATTATATATTCTTTTCTTTAAAATACTGGGAATTGGTTACTCCAAATCTTAAAATCCCACCAAAAATCAAGTATTCTTATTATTCCAAAAGGTGATAAACTATTATTTAAGAGTTTTGAGTGTTATGACATAAAAATAAACTATTCACACCCCTACTGGACGTCAAACAGCAAGGTATGTAATTATGTGAACATTTATTTAAAAAAATATTGTTTAATACCTTTTAGAAGAAACTTGAAACTTAAAAATTGAGTTATTTTGAAAAATGCTGGCATTCCCTATTATAAAAGTATGCACAAGCCTACGTTTATTGTGTAATACAATTAAATGTATGAACATAAATAAACATATAAACTATATTATTTATATCCTCTCAATGCTAACTTGTTGAAGAGTTTAACATCAATACCAAAGTAAAAATAAAACACTACTGTTTAGTAGATACTAGATATATATGTATAATATATATAACTCAGTATCACAAATCCACTTTTCAATACAAATTTAATAGTATATAAATTAAAGTGTTACAGTTTACAGACCATAAGAATAAACTAACTTTATTTGTCATTATAAATTACTGTATTGTGTGAAAATATTCATGAAGTAGAATAGAACTTAAAATAACTTTTAATATTAGTATTATACTTACATCATTTGAAATAACTTTTTGATTATCATTTCTTGCTGTTTCAGCAGTTTGTTCTTTATCTAGATGACCTAAAAAACTACTTAATGAAAAGTCCATCTGAAATTAAAAACTTTATTTAGATGATGAAAACTAAATGACCTTAGTCATAATTATCTAAAATTATGTTGAATGACATTTTAGTCATATTTTAAACAATTAAAGTTTGACATACATCTGGATTTAGCCATTGATTGCTATCGTCCTTCAAAAGTCTAGAAGGACTAGTGGATGGTGTTGTTAAGCTAACAGATGTTGTTGGATTACTACAGCTTGATAAGAGACCAGAAAAATTTGGAGCTGAAAATTCATTCATGGACGGCAGCGCTATGTCCATTAATCTGTTTATAGTCGATGACGTGATACTTACATCATCTGGAATATCTTCATCTGGATGTTTCCATTCTTCTAAAAGAAAATTAATATTATAATAATTATGAATTAAGCTTAAGGTAATATTTAAATTTTTTTTATTTTTACAAGAAATATCAATCTATACAATTAAGCACAATAAGTATATGTGAGATTAGGGTAATAAACATTATAGGGTTACGTGAATAAGAAGCCACCCATTGGTAGCACATTGCTTGTTTATTATGTGATTACTTAACTTATTAGGATTAAGTTAAATGATCCCTACACCATTTCCTTTTCAGCCTTATATTTTAAAATTAAATACAAAGTCTCTTATTTTACAAATACAATTTTCAACAGGTATATGCTTACAACAGTATGATAAATTTAAAATAATATACAACTAAGTAAAGAGGGCGATTCAAAATAAGTTAAATTTGTCATCAACAGCAATAGAAGATTAAATTTAAGTTGGTAAAGCATACAAATGTAAGTTTCCCTATTCCATTTCGCTCAATAAGTTATAAAATAATATCTAGAGCTTTTACTATATACCTAACAACATTAACCAAGTTCATGGTTGATTAATTCTATATCAGTATATCACACATAGTCATGGCTTTAAATTTTAAACATTTCATGTAAATAACATATTGTTTAATACTGAGTTAACTATATTGAAAATGTTTGATACTATATTAATTATAAAGTAAAATGTATAAATTACCATCATTAGGCACTGTACAAAATATGGTTTTAATTTTACCATTCAATTTTTTTTACCAAAAATTTCAAATTAATTGTTGGCTGTTCATCTTACAAATATTTTAGAAAGTGTTTAAAGATATTAGCATAAGCCAGGGAGGGAAGTGTTCAATTCTTAATTGATGCAAAATTAAGAAACTTTATAATTTATACTCCAAAATTATTAACTTTATATTATTATTTTTTTTTTAAACTGAGTTCAAATAAAAGAAACTATTATACTAACTTTTTGGAGAAAGTGATGCTTGATCTACATGGTTAATATCACATTGCTTGTCGTCCAATAACTGATTTTGTTCAGAACTAATTGCTGGTACAATAGGCCTAAAGTTAGATGTTTGCACAATGGTTAAACTGGTCTTTGGTTGGAGTGGTAGAAGTTTTTGAACAATGCCAACATGTTTATTACTGGGTCGACCTGTTCGATTACAATACCTAGGTTGTAATTTCTGAAAATAAATGTTCAAGTGTTTATTATTAATTAAATATAGTGTCTTATGTTAGATAGATTACCAGGTATAAGAAATACTACATATTCTTTCTATAATTCATAACATAGTTAATAATTAAAAAATTAAAATTATTGATTGAAATTCAAAACTAAAAATTACATAAAAAACCTTACATCAAGTTGAGCTTTGAATGACCCAGTCGAATGTAAAGGTTTTGGCTGCAAAGGTCTTCTAAATACTGATGATGGGTGAACCATTACTTTGCAGCCACTTACTAATGAGTAAGCACCACGTTGGTTTTGATCCACCTCTGTTTTAATCTAAAATCATAAATACAAACACGTTTTATCCGTTAGTATTATTTAATACTATTACTAATTAGCATGATTTGGTTCATTGGTTAGTTATTAAAATATACCTCTGTCTGTCTTGGCAAGCTATGTGGTTTATTGTTTACAGATCCACATGAACACCCCTGAAAGTTTCACACAACATTAAGCTTATATTCAGTGAATAGTAAAATAAAGATTCAATGTTAACATTTAAGAATCTAGACATACTTTAGGAGAAGTTAAATTATACTGAGCAATAGAAATGAGTTTATTGAGCGATTGGGATAGTCTATTTTGACTAGTAGCTTCAACACAATCTTCAAACCAATACTCAAGTTGAATTTTAGATTCACCACCACACTAAAAAGAAAAAAAAATGTTTTATTCAAGTGAAAAATAAAGAATATATTATTATATTCTTTAAAATTCTAATAATTTATTACTATGAGATAAAGTTCCCCTATTTTAATAGTTTCAACATTGGCCAATGTCCACCCCTGTTTGACTCTAGCAATAAATTCTTCTTTCTTCTCTTTTTCATGGTCATGTGATGAAATAACTGGATCATTTTTGGGTGGACTTGCCATTAGAATATCCAAGTTTTTTTCTCCATCATAACTCATATCTGTTATAGGACATGCTGTAGATGAACATGGGGTCGAACTATTTTCTTGACTCCCAGATGATCCAGATGCAGAATTAACTGTTTCTGTGCGCACCCGTTTAACATATGGTTTTTGGACTTTAGTTGAAGGAAACTTTGAACAAAAAATATACAACTTTTAAAGTATACAAAAGAAAATAATATTGTAAAATTGTAATGTTACCTTTTGAAGAATTGATTCTACAGATTCTTTAGAAATTCCATGGGTGTTTCTATGAGCTAATAAACTAACATTTGTATTTTCAATATCACTAAAATTTACACTAATAGGAGTAATATTAACACCAGTTGCTGGCGCAACTCTTAAAATTCTTTTAGATTCTTGATCAACTTCTAGTGATTTAACTCTGTGTATTTGTTCACGCTAACAATATGGTGTTTAAGGACATTTAATTTAGAACTTAGACAGATATAATAAATATAATTACTTAGTACATCATAAAAAATCAAAGTCAAAAATAAATTAAATGGTAAAAGGATACAAGTTTTCGATTTTCAGTTTGCCATCTATTTTCTAAAAATGATAAAAGCATAGATAAAGGTTTCTGTAACTCGACTGTTGCTCTAATACGAGGGTTCATTGCAAGTGATTGCACTAAAGACCATGTATCCATATCTCGAGGCCTTAGTTCAACACTAACTTTTCCTGGTAGTTTTAAGTCTCCAATAGTATCTGGAAAAATGTGAATTGCATTAGAACAAAGTATAGAAACAGTAAAAAAAAAAAAAATACATTATACCTTCAAGACAGTTGAGCTTCCTCAAAGCTCTACAATGTGGTGTTTTAACTTTCCATAATTTTCCTTTACTCCTGACTTTAGTTGAACCATGATAAATCATTTCATACAATTTTGACCAATTTTTATCATTACAAAATCCAATTCTTCGTTTAAGTTCACCATAATTAATTAATCCGTAAAGCTCTTGTACTACTTTTTGCATTTCTACAATAATACAATAATATGAATAATTAATTTTAAGCAAATAAATTGCTATAAATATTTTAACTTATTACCTTTGGGAAATTCAATATATTTGCAAATTTTGTGCCATGTCCGATAATAAAAGTGCCTCAATTGTTCTTTACTTTTAATAGCCTGTTCACACGATCCTTTACGCTTAGCTCGATTCACCATAAACCATTGAATGGATTCAAAATCTTTGCCAAATTCATTTAAGCCTTCAAAAAATGAATTAGTATCCTCGGCTGACCAAAGTTCGCGTCTAATTTTAGAAGACTTGAAAACTGGAGCATCATTTGAGTCTGTAACAGATGTGTAATTTGTACAAAAATATAAATCATATGCATGCAAGGCTAGGATATAGATACTATGATATGGTACAAACAGTACAAACCTAATTTGTTGCAATTGGGTCCAGGCGAAGTAGATGCTGGTGTCATACGTAGTTTTTTGGACACTCTAGCACTAGTCCTTAACAGCACACCCTTTTCGGATACGACTGTTGGAGCATCAGGCTCCAGATGGCATTCTTCCAGTTTGATTTTCTCGTCCATATTACTGCAGTGGGATTAACGACGAAATACCTACAAGGACGATGTTTTGACCCAATTATGACACAATTAAAAGCACAAAATGAAAATTGATAATAAAAATAGTCAATACTCAGCACTTACCTGGGACAACGATCCTCTTAGTAGCTGCCCAACCAACACCGCAGTTCATGTCCACAACTCAATGAAGTCGTCGGACTGGCTCAGAGCTTTAGGTCGCGCGGGGCCAATTAGCGCCATTGTGGAAATCCTTCAGGGACAACGTATACAATCCGGGAACCCCGGACGTTTGGGGTCGTTGTTATTTATTTGACACGAGCAGCACCATGGCTAATATTCAGGCAACAGCGACAACACGGAAAACATAATGGCAATAACAGCAGAAATCGGACGTAAAAGTCTTAACGCTCAGTCTCTGGGTGTTATAATATTCATTATTCAGTAGTCACTGCTACTCACTTGTACGCGCAGAAAATGATAAACAGAAAAATCTAATCAAAGTATCAAACGGACACACAACAACAAACATGGCGAAATGTACTGTTATCATTGTAACGGTGCTTCGATAAATCGGTGGTGGCGTGCAAAGAAGGGGAAGAAAATTATAATAATAATCGTCGGTACTCGGTACGATACTGTGGTGACCGAAAAGCGTTCGCGGAGAGCACGACGAGTATTCTGTATTTCTGTGTAACATGGCAAGTGTCAACATAAGCAATATATCATTATGGTAGTCGACCAAGGCGCATAATTTGTATTATAGACATATGCCTCAGATACTCTGATGACAAACCTACGTGTAAACTTAAAATATTGTTGCAATATATGTTATAGGTATTCTAAAGTATTATCGGTGTCCAAATATGTTTTTAAGGATGACGTGTGAATCAAAAACATAAGTACTGGCAATACCCACATATGACTTTGTAGTGGTTCACTGCTGCAGAATTGGGTCAACTTTTAGAGCGGAAAGCGTTTCGCCGCAAAGGTCACTCGGTATTCAGCTACAACACCCATAAATCATATTATAATGTATAAATTAGAATTTTTCAGCGAACCATACTTGCAACAAGCCACATATATCTTATTTATGCTAAACTATAATGTAACCATAGTGCTAAACTTTATAACATCTTAACTAATACCGCAATTAGCACCAGGGCAGGCAAGGCAAGGCCCTGCCAAAGGACCCAAAGCAGGCGCGGATCCAGAAGGTGGGCCAGG
>VUJU01004285.1:0-19709 GCA_009835225.1 Aphis craccivora
GGCCGTAAAGTTGCAGTTAAAAGTTTTAATCATGGCAGCGAATCGTATAAAATCGTTCAACAAGTTCACGTCCAGTTTTAGATACGATCGTTTGTGTGTGTATATAATAATATTATATTATTATGTATTACAATCGCGAACGATCGCGCCATTATTATTTCGAATAGTCAATAACTGCTTTCGATGATATTATCATAGTATATGTGTATTATACTTAAACTGTCCAATTCAACCATTATCTTTATTGCATTTTATTATGCGGACTTACAGTTTATTTTATAATATTATTACACACATGCGCTTACTTTTAGCCACTTACTGTAATGCAATTATATATTAGGACGAGGCGGTATATACCTATCATGTTTTATATTTTTTATTCACCGTAAGTACCTACAATAGTTATACTGTGTAGAGGAATAATATTATTGTGAACATAAAATCATTATTAAAAAAACAACAATAGTGAAGGGGAGGGGCATTTCAGTTTTGAAATAGAGCTACCGGATTTTCAAGCAGGCTAAACTGCACCGACACACCGGGCAACAAAAGTGACAGCAAAATATAAAGGTGTCATTACGATTTCCATGTGGGAAATGGGTTACAAAATGCATTTATACTTAAAGCCCATCAAATAATTATCAAGACCCCTTTTACTGCAGCGTGATTACTCTTTTTAGTCATCGCAGATGTTCGGGCGCTACTTGTTTGTATGTACGTAGAGTGGCTCCCACCAAAAAAAAAAAAATAAAATGTATAATTTTTTTATTACCTAAGAACATATTTTAATATTTAATGAAAGAGGTTTACTCTTTATTTTATTATGATATTAATTACTTTAATTTTGGATGTTCCGTAGCATTAAGGAATAAGTGATATCCCAAATGGCGCCTCTGCGACAACATTTATCATATTCACACACACATGACACATGGTAGGAATTATACGTCTTAAGAGGACGTCTTCTGCACTATTTATTTTCTCTCTCTAACCCACGCGCAATAACACGAGAAATTTGCTTTCAATAGAACCAACCTTGTGCTGTTGATTTTTATATCATAGAGTAAACTGACCTATTTTTAAACTCGATGTGATTATCTGCGTTTACAGTTTGGATTTTTTACGATATTTCAAATTTTCAGTTTTTAAAAGTAGGTAAGTACTATTAAAATATTATAATTAAAAAATTATTATTATTATTATTATTTTAATAATCATACTGATTGAAAATTAAACTGTTTATTGGTATTATGTATTTAAGTTGTGTATTATAATAAAGTCATAAAAGATGCATGCAAAATTCACTGCAGCAATCTATTGATAATTATTAAAAATATATAGGAATTATAGGAATTAAAACCTCTTACAGGAGAACAAAATGAGAAAGAATGTAGAATAGAATTTTAGTTTATGGCGGGTAATAAAACACAATTACAACATTTATGTATATGTAAATATGTAATACATATAAGATACTAATATTTTATTTTTTCCTAACAAAGTATGAATTACATTTTACTCGGTAGTCGGCAGTTAACGTATAATTAAATAACCTCAAAACACCACTTGCTATAGAATGAGAGCAATACAGTAAAATCGGACTTTCTCTCTTTCTCATCCGTGGCCATAACCCATTCTTGTTGTTAATATTATAGGCGTGAGCGCGAGAAGACAGAATTTGACAGAGCACATTGCTGACCTTCACTGCAAAATGTCTGCTACTGTATACTTTTTTCCGTATTTAATTTTTAATATAATTTCTTTTACAAATCTACGACAAACTTGGAATGCTTTTAATATTTGATGAACAATCTTTAAATTCTAATGTTTTAATAGCATTACGGTCTTAGTGTTTCAATACCGGAAACATTGTTTCTGGCAAAGAAACCCTACGAAATCTGCAACTCTAAATGCATAATATAATATACCGTGTAGGTTAGAAAAAATGTATACTTAACCATGTTTATATTAAACAATAACATATTAACTTTAATACTCGTAATAGTGTATAGCCATTGACGATTTTAAAACTACGGCTAAACGTCTTAAGTCGTATGTAATTCGAATAAAGTATGTATTTTAATAGTTAACCTATTAAAGTTTTATTGTTAGCACCGTGCTCATAAAATATAGAGAAAGTGTCGAAAAATTATTGTCTAGACGGTCTTGCTGAAGACATTAAAATGTTCAATTTCAAATCATCAACATTTTAGCCATATTGTACAACAGTATAGTATAATACTATCGTGGAATAATACAATTTAAATAATTAATTTGATTTCTGTGTCCTATTTTACGAAGTCTTCCGCAAGACCGCGCAACAAGTTCTGTATCCATATTCTTTATTACCTATTATAATGTAGGCAACACGCTGCAGACGCGTGATATATAGACTCGGGCTAGTAGTTATAATAATAAAATATATTTTATCACGCGCGAGTATATGCTTACGGATTGGGAAAACACCGATGCGTCAACATAACTACGTCCATCGCGTATTATGCAGCGTTAAATCGAATCATATATTTAACACTGATCGGGGCCGACGGGCGTCGGTCGGCGACGAGAATTTTCGTATAATTCACACGTCGTTTCCCTCAGTCCGTCCGTCTTCTCGAGAATTAAAATCGGAAACAGAGACTGGACAAAATCGGACCAAATCCACACCGCCGTGCAGTGAGCGATCGTTATGGCCAGACGAGACTACCGATCGTGTGTGCGAAACGTGAATACGATATAAGAGGTACGTGTGCGCGCGCGTTACGTTTATCGACCTCGCAGCTATAATATAGCTCGCACTATATACGTATGGTACGAGGGCGGCGGCGGCGGACCGATGAGACGAAGGAAACGATGACGATTCTACGGCCACTGTCTGTTATGACACCTGGACCAGGTGACCCGGAGGTGGCATATGCCGAGCAGGGGACCGCCGCCGCCCGAGAACCCGTTTATGGTTGCACTTATATGGACAAGTCTCGACGACAATGTTTAGTGTGTATATATATATATACGTATACGATATATATTTTATAATATATATACGTGTGTGCGCATCCGACCTCCGCCGGTACTCGGCAATACCTGTAACAAAGAGTATAATATGAGCAGGAAAAAAATTACAACCACGTCGGTACCTAGTGTCGTATACCTGTAACGCACGGTCGTTGAATATCACGTGTTTGCTGCGCTCGATATGGCGGATTGACGTGTGGGGTAAAAATCGCGACCGATCAAAAGACATAATAATAATGTATTATCGTCGTCGTCGGCGTTCGACCGAAATCGATTGCCGCCGCGGTTAAAATCACGTCAATCGACATGAATCATACGTATAATATTATCATCATTTAGTTGTATTTGTACGCTATCTATCTATATATATATATATATATATAGTGACACGTTTACACACATATTATGAAGAGAGAGAGAGAGGTATAGAGAATCCGTCCGTTAACCGTTTCGTTAGGTGCCTACGTTTCCATCCTAAGTCGCCATCATATATAATACTGTTTAACTGCTATGATAATAATTATGATATGCTAAACAATAGTTATATACTGGTGTATGTAATGTACATAACGATTAAGATCACCATTTCGTATGTGAGTGCAACAGTGCGCACACGACTCACAGTAGAAGTGAGAATCGGGTACACGAAACGGATAAAAAACATTAAAATAATATCTAAATGTGTGAATAGTCGCTCGGGTACTAACTTTTGGACTCGGCGTAACATCTGAGTGTATTTACGTATACAACTATGTGTTTAAGTCCCAAAGCGCGTGGCGGAAGTGATTACAGTGTGCATTTATAACATGATACACATCTAAAGGTTTTTGAATCTGCAGTATATGTGGCGACAAACCGTTAACGATTGTTTATAATATATTATAACGTAATACATAATATAGTTTATATCAGAATGGCGGAATGTGAACTTCGATAATGAACAATCGTCAGAAATCCGTTCCATTTTATAACTCGTACCTACACGCGTATAATACTAAATTATTCTTTTAAAAATAACCACTCATTTTCCCAAAAGAATATTAAATGTTTAAAGAATGTCGTCCAGTCGAACTATATGTTTTAATGACAACGTACGTTTTTTTTTAATAGCAGCTAGGTATATTATTGTATATTACAAAACAGAATATATTATTAAGAATTACAGTACGGATACCTACGTTCAAATATCCAACTATTAGATTTGATTTTTATTAGAATACTTAGAAAAATTAAATATGTATGCTATTTACAAAATAAAAAAAGGATAAAGATCAAAGACCTTAAGACGATAAGATAAATTATATATATTTTTAGGAAATGCTGTTTAGTAATAAGTTAAGTATTGAAAAAAAAAAGTACTTGAAAAATCATTCATACTTTTCAGGATAATGATGAGTGTTTACAGCTGACAAATCTGTAATCATCCTGCAGTGCCATATACTATATTATCATCAATGCGAGGCGTCTGTACATAATAATAATATAAAACGCGTATAGATTAGACGCTGTTATAATAATATGTAAAATACATTACTTTTTTTTAAAAAACTCATATCTATTATTCGCGACCCGAAATAAATAACCGACAGGTCGTACGCTATACATATAACTTGTATACATACACATATACGTAAGTATAATAACTCCTCAGCATCAATTCCCCAGTGTAATAAAATAAAATACGATCTCGGCGGCGGCGGCGGTACCGTTGAACGGATTCTGGAAGCAACTCGAGACTTTGCGTGCGTGTGCGTGGTGTCCCCTCGAGAATACTTCCCACTTTTCTATATACGTATAATTTATGTTGTATTATAGGCCGTTCCCGCGGCGTGTCGTCGGATCTAGACCGCACACACACACACCACACACGAGCAATTACATTAAACATGAAATATTCATTATAAAAGTATGATGTGGTCTTGTATTGAGAAAATCCTATATCTAATTATAAGTATATAATACTGTTTGCGTGCACGACAACTCTGCGAACAAAAAATCGTCAGAGGGCGCGCGGTGAAAAATGCGTGCTGCAAGGAGACTTCTCGCCGTCAAAAGGCACTCGCTAAAGACGCGATTTATGAAGACAAAAACTTATGCGCACTCGCTCCGAAAAGCCCGTGCTAATTATACGTCGTATATCGCGTACAACGGTACAAAAATATTATATACAGGTGAGCGCGCTAAAAGGCCAACGGGCAGTGTATAAGTCATATTATTATCTGTTGAACGTCGCGTGAAACTATCATTTCTCGCGGTCTTTATAGTACGCTGCGGCACTCCGCGAATATTATTTTTAATATACGTACAGTGCGCACAAAGTACTACGCGTTTTGTAATGTATCGTAAACAGTTTTATGTCACATTTATAAATATATATATATATACAATTTATGCTATGTGGAAAACGCCATTATTCGTCGGCGGGCACATTGCAGTGCACAGAGAAAACTTTCATCGCCCTCGCGTGATCGTACGACTTTTGGATGTATACCGATGACGTAAACGGCTTTGCTGTAGTAGGGTGCGGAGGGTTATAGGGTATATATACCCCTATACATAAGTCTGTGCAAAGGGGGACGACGAATCACCGAGTCGTGATATTTTTCGACCCTCTTGTGCACGCGGCATATTATACTCTGTACGTGTGTGTGTATATAATATATATATATATATGTAATGTAATACGCGTGTGTGTCTGTGGTCGTGTATATAAACTTCCATTACAGGTAAAATTGAAAACGCACTCGAATAAAATGTGTATGCGATACCATCATAAATGTTACGGTCGGTTTGTGGACTTGGTTCATTGATGGCCATTTCGCTATTACTATATATATATATATAATATAATATAATATTGTTGTTAAACGAAAAAAGAGCAAAAATGTAATTATATTAAATGTTGGCGATTTGTCTTTTACGTAACACTCGTATATATACAATATTATAGGTATACACATATACGATTAATCACGTGAAATGCACGTGTTTTATAATTTTAAAACTATATAATATTATAACGTACCTATATATACCTATATGTGTTTGTAATATTAAATCAATATTTTTGTAAGAAATCTTCAAAAAAAAAAAAAGTGTCGCCGAAATAATGACATGGAATAAGGGATGAAAAAAAAACGAAATAAATAAATAAAAAGGAACAGATGAATATTTTATTTATCGAAGTCAAACTTGGATGGAGAATGACGTAGAAGAGATGGGTAGCGTGTGAAAGAGAGGGAAAGAGAAATTGTGTATAGGGAAGGAACGTTCTTAGCCTTCTCCTCTCTTGCCACCACCACTACCACTAGCTCGGATATCCTTCCACACAATATATATATATATACAGTTTTCCGTTATTCGTCGTCGCCGTCTTTTAGTGGTAAACCATATATATATAATACACGCTTACGGAGGCAGTGCCGGGACTTTCGAAGGGTATATAGCAGTGTTAGTAGTGGCATAGTATAGTAGTCGCAGCAGTGGTAGAAGTAGTAGTAGTAGTAGTGGTAGTAGTAGTACTGTAGTAGTAGTCGAGGCGACAGCGGTGGCAGCAGGCGAGGGGTGAGAGTATACCGTGAAAGAGAATCAATACCGCCCCTCCGACGCCACCACTATACCTCTACAGTCACTGTACTACCATCACCGCCACTGTCGCACCCCCTCGCCGAGTTCGTTCGGAGAATAACTGTGGCGGTGCGTAACAAAACGTAGGGTTGCGCCGGAACTGTTTAACGCCGATTTCGGCAAAAACGTGACATCCTTCCCCCCATTCCGCAGCCCCCACCACCGCTTTCGCACCAACTACTTCCGGGTGCGAGATTCTTTTTTACCCCAGCCTCTTCCTCTTTTCTTCCCGTCCACCTAGTGAACTCTGTTTATCTTTTGTCAAAACGAGTTTCTCCTCTTCGTGTACACACACACACACACACATATATATATTATATTATATTGTTTATCCCACCTCCTAATCCTTCTACATCTCTCTATCTCTCTCACTCCCGCGCCAACTTACTGCCGCCATCAAACTTTTTCCGCCTCTTTTACCGCCGTATTTGATAGTGTATAATATGCTTTATACTATTATTTTTATTATTATATTGAACACGAGACGACGTTTTCACAACCGACGCGAATGACAACAATTCGGATACACATACACACGGCACACACGCACAAAATAACGAAAGAAGGGGAGCCAATTATATCGACCGATTAAATCGGCTTTTGTCTTTGCCGCTGATTTGTAATGCGATTTGTCGTTTACCGCGCCGCCGCGTCGGGTTTACCGTACCTAAGTGTTCATACGACACAAGTGGCTCGTGACCGGCACACGACTGTATATTATATATTTATATAATATTATACGTAAGTATACACGGTTTTCTATATCACAACTGAACCGCTTTGACCATTGTCTTATGAACTCATTTTTTATTTACTACCACAGCGCGAATCGTTGACTTATGCTGCTAACTATAGCGAGGCTCGATATCTTATATATCTTGGGGGAGGGGGAGTTACATGGGGTCCGATCCTTCCTAAATTTTTTCTACGTTCTCAAGACGTTTATAACAATTTTCGTCGTATAAATATTTTCAATTGTCAATGGTCGTAATAGATTTTGTTTTTATGATAATTTTAATAATCATAAATAATGTAAATACTAATCAAATAATATTATAATACCATAAACCGTATTATTAGTAAATATATTATATTATGCATGTTTGTTATTTCGTCGTTTGATAATAAGAACTTGGATTTGAATTATTCATTGAAGTATATATTATATTACATGGTATATTATACGATGATTTACGAATTATTTTATTTGATAAATATGTATACTTAGTATACACGTAATATCTTTTGAGGTTGTCTATTTAAGATTTTATTTATTGATATGAATCTTGTTAATAATAATCACGATTAAAAATCGATCACTAAATAAAGAAACAATTTAGTTTGAAAAACGATATTATAATAAAGTATTGTGTAGGTACAAACTGTTTCGGGGCTTGGAATAAATTAAATTGTCTTCGTTCAACCATAAACATAGTTTTTATACTCTTTGAATATAAATATTTGTACAATAATAAAATGGGTTTATTGAAAATCATAAAATTAATAATTTAAACTAGGTATTTTTTTTTTTGTTTTCAATCGAATCTGAAATGTTACGATTTATTTGAAGTTTATCGTAAAATGTATGAGTGTTGAATACTCGAATAACTTTTAAAATTACCACCCCAAAAATAACGAAATTCTATAGATTACGGAGAATATATAACTATACAAATAAATGAGTTTGAGGTTAGAACGAGATGGTGATTTATGTTCGTTTATTATAGTAAACCAGCAGTCCAGCAGACACTCACTAATTGTGTACAGTAGATAGGTAGTGTTTTCAGTGAATTGTAAATTATTTCCATTGGTCGTATGGGAGCAATGACCGAGATGTGAATTAATGAATCGGAAAAGCCTAAAAATATTATAGATACCTTTACAACTGTTAAACATAGTAAGCAGACCGTTGACAAAAGTCACAATTTGTAAGCTGATTAAACAGCTGCTGTCGGACGAACCTACAAACGTCACAAGGGTGGCGTGAAATGATAATATAAACAATAATAAAAAAATAGTTACCTATATATTATATTATAATACATATACGATGAATAATGTGTATGATATTAAATTATAGTGTACGAGTATAGGAAAAATTACCGGAGAAACGGTGTGACAACAGGCGAGTAAAATAATATGCTGCACAGGCGTTGTTCTCCCGTCGTAGTGGTAAAATTCGTCATCACGACAATAATTAATAATATAATTGTATTGTTTGCGTTAATTCTATTACAATAATAATGTGTGTTACGCGAAGAATACCGACGAACCGTTACGGATGTATACTTTCAATTTTATACGATGCGATTGTGCGCGCGTTAACTGTGTACAAAACTACTTATGGATATCGAAAAACAATATTATATTACAATATAATACGATTTACATATACATATAGGGAAGAATCGATCGTATTATTCCGATTTCAGACCGTTACCTATTGTGTTTTGAGATTCGGTTAGTTATTTATATTCGTTCGTCGCACATAATAATATACATACGTATAGGTACCTATACGCTAAAGAGCATAATATAAGTAAATAAATCTAACGTCCGCGGCAGCAGACAGAAACGACGGACGAATAAAATTAATTCGGTTGTGAAAACGATTTGTTAGTATAGGTTCTTTGGTATTTTTTTTTTTCACTTCGTACATCGTAATATACGTATATTATTTAATATATATGTATAGGATCGACGCACGGGGGAATAAATCGACTTAGGCGGTCCACATACTTGGGCGTACGCAAAGCAGTCCGAACTCGTAAAACGGACGTTTGTATAATGCTATACACACACACACACACACACACACACACACACACACACACAGGTATTATGAAGGCCTGCAAGACCCTTAAGCATATTATTACGCCGTAGTTTGTATGCGTATTATTGGTAAAAATAATAACAATAATAAAAAAAGATAATATATATAGTCCGTTTTTGGCATTGATATGAGGTGTGATAATTTTTACAATGGTTTTATTTTTTTTCCGTCACCACATACGTTATTCTGCACGACTTCCGCCGCCTGTTGTTGTTTAATTAATACTTTATAATAATAGAATATAGAGCTCTACTCGAGTCATACACTTATTGAACAGATACTAAATTAAAAACCTTTATCTACCTCTTTACGCCAATTTTTCCTGTATCTATTTAATATAATACGTAATAATATAATGTCGCGTGTCATCCTAAAATAATCCGTTCTAAACGCGTTATTCTCGTTCAAAACGATCTCAATATAACAATGGACTTTATGCGCAATCGCACCGCACTAATATAATATGACGTATCATATGTCTGTCATATTTTATGATACACGATGTTCAATCACAATCGTAACGGTTTAAATGTATATAATAATTAATAATCGTCGTTAATATTTCATTAAAATAAACGGAATGATAATACAATCATTGCGATACGGCTGCTAGTCTGCTAACGTGATATAATATTATATTATGTTGATTATAATATAAATTTATTGTGAATGAAAAAAAAAAAACAATTATTAACGATTCGAATATATTTTATTATTCGAAATTGCATTCCGTCGGATGCGTCCTGCTCTATTTTATCGCAAGCCAGCGATTATAATATAATATGTTATAATTGGAGGAAATGTTTTTCCTTACCTTTACATCGTTATAGGTATAAAATATACATATATAATATCCTGCACTGTTCGATATTGCCTATACACGATAACTCGTACACGACGATAATCGATCTGCAGGTTTGATCTATTTGTCGATGCTCTGCAGCGCTGCACGCGGATGACGCGTCTTGGGACACGGACAGACATTCGCTCGAAACGTTTTTCGAGTATAAAATGTAAAAATCAGCTTCGACTATACGGTCTGCAGTAGTAGGTACCGCTACTGCCATTATACACGGTTTGTCGAACGATTTATCATGCAGACGGCGTAGAGTCTTGTTTGGAATTATCGATCTTCTCTCAGTCAGCAGCAGCCACGGCGGCGGCAGCGATGAGACTCGCTTGTTTTTTTTTCCTAACACGACGCTGCCGAGTTCACTGCGGAAATCGGCCCACGCACGCGACACAAGTCGTTTCGCGATTTAAGTCTTACACACTTCGACTTAATCTCGAATTATGATGCGTGATAACAACTATATACTGAAATTGTGGTAAGCACACGTCATGATAATAATAACCGCGTGGGCGCCAAAAGCGACGATTTTTCAATATTTCTTCGTCGTCGTTTATTGTATACGAGCTTATTGTATACGCGTTGGCAAAACTATGTTATATACCTACACAGTAATTTTATATTACATTATATATACGCACTGTATATTAAACGTATTCACATAATATGATTCTCAATAGACGTTTCCCCGCTGAGCCAAGCCATTTGTTGATTGTTCTCGTGTCTGTGTCTCGAAAAAAAAAAATAATATATAATGCATATTACATCTTCGGGCGCAAAATAATTTCCACGCCGACGATACATAAGCAATATACGTATTATATATACATATACGCAAAAGCCATAAAAAGTGTTTTTATGAACGGCTTTTACTACAACAGTTTATCGTAAATAAAAAAAAAAAATACGATGTCGGTGCGCGTTGTGCGTGACATTTTCAGGACTTGACGGTTTCTTAAAATGAAATACAATTCTACGCAAAGTATACAACGCCAAATTCGTGGTGGAGTCCAAATTCGATTATAGAAACTATATAGTTGTCATCAGAAAGGATGGGCAAGTTAATGAAAACAATTTTTGTTTGTTAATTTAAATCGACGTTACGCGAACCTATATATATTATGTCATAAAATATAAGCTATAAGTTAACAACACATTTAACCGTTTAAACCTTAGAACTGATTTGGTAAAACATATTTAAAAATCAATTAATATAATATGGTTTATGATATTGCACGTTGACAACATTTTTTTAATCAAAGAAATATTTATTTGGATATTTGAATTAAAAATAATTTTGTGTAGGTATATAAAATGATTAAACAAAAAAAAAAACATTGTGCATAATTTTAACTACGTCTGCAATTATCAGTAAGTTGTAGATATGTATAATGTTTAAGAATAATATTTAATTTAACATAATTTAATTAAAATAAACTCTATTCTAAACTTAATTTCAGGGTTCCGAGTTTCTTTTCCAGATACTGTTTTCCTTTCCGAATTCCATTTAGTCGCAATAACTACCTATCTAATCGTCCTATAGTCCGTACGATGAAACTGGCCAACGAGGACCCACTATTCCTTAGTACCTAGCTATAAATTGTTATCAGTTCGTTATTTATATATTTTTTGTAATTTTAGTTATTTATATAACTTCCGTTTAATTATTATGTACACTACACAATGCAATTGGGCTCGTCCCGTATTAAATAATAAATAAATAAATAAAATTAGCTGGAAAAACTAAATATTATTACGATGGATTTTTTTTTTAAACTAGATTAGTTAGCAAATCATTGACCTACGGCTGTGTGTTGTTAAACAAGTGTCAACAATGTTGATAAACGTCTGCGCATATACTCGTAGTTGTCTATATCACACATTGTAAGTATAATAATATATACATATATATGTGCCTGTGTATGAATGTATGATACTGAACAGAAAACTGCGGCGAGCGGTCTTATTACGTTATGGAGTGTTAATTATTATCGTATTGCCGCGCGTCGGCCGACAACGATGTTACACATTATTATACGTCCGACCTTTTTTTTTTTACAGTCAGAAAATTGCTTTCTAGACATGAAATCGTTATGATGATCATTAACGGGATATCTTCAAACCTACTCCGCCGCCGCCATTTATCCAGACGCACACAAACATATTATACATATACTACATTATATTATACAAACCACATAATATGTATTATAGACGCCTTCAATCGCAGTTCCCACGTTTATATTTTTTTTTTTCCTGCAATGCTGGTCATAATAAAAATAAAGAAAATCGAGGGTCTGCTATAATTCACGATGTGCGCGCGTGCGCGCCGACGACCTTTTGTACGGAAACGGCAGCAGTTTTCAATAAAATAAGTAATAACCATAATGGTCGCACAGCTGCGGGTCAGATCTAAGAAAAAAATAAACACGCACCAAACTAAATTTTAATATTATAGTCATATATACCCATTACCCACCCATATATCTTATGTTAATGTACAGGTGGTGATATAGCTCACCTCTTTTTTTATTTATTTTTAATAACGCATTTATTCAAATTCTGATGTTTTGAATTTTTTAATATTCTTAAATACAACATTTTTAGATGTTTTTGTACCATTTTAGGGGTTTATATTGTGTATAAGCGTAACACAACATTTTTCCCTAAAAGAAGCCATTTCTGATGTAAGTATACAATTTCCGAATTATTGAACTTTTTACGGATCGATATTACCTACATGAAATATAAAAAAAAAAGTATATAATATTTAGTCTATAATCTATACATCATATGTATCTATAATCTATATATATTATAATCTCTGCTTATTACACATGGAAAATGTTTACAAATAATAAAAATGCTATTGTATTGATATAACCTATTATAATTTTTAAATAATCATAGCTTCCATATCATAGACAATTATCATTTATCACATTACTATATAAATATATACGTTACGTATATATGCATAAAACATAATAATTTAAAAACCATAGTCGTTTAAAAAATCATCTGCTTAGCAAGTTGTAAAAAAAAAATTAATAGTGATTCACGTTTAAATGAAATAAATTTGTATCATCGTTGGATATTTCTTAAATGTTATAAAAAATGAGAGTATTTGTCTTTAAGTAGGTACCTATAGTCTTAAAAAAAAAAAATCAGAATTTGTATAAACCCATTATTAAAGGAAACAATGAAGGTGAGAATACCTGGTGAATAAGTGAATCGCCCTGTACAAAAACAATGAAAGTGTGACACTTGCAATAATGAATAGAAAACATCACATAAGTATTATGCTGCATTATATATTATCTGTCATCTAATCGAACTCAATTTGTTGGTGTTGGCGTACTTGAAATAGGTGGTGGTCGAATCGCTCCCCCGCAGTAATGCATTGAGTCAAACGTTAACTTGATTTTATTATGAATTTTTAATTGTATATCCAATAATTATCCATATAATAATAAAATTATTAATTTATAAATACTTTTGATTTATGTAGAGCATCAAGTGTGAGCCATCAGGCTCAAGATTTGTATTAAAATAACAAAGTAAAAATACAATATTGTAATATCCGTCAACGGGGAGTGGATTGGTAAAATATTACAGGCACAGGAAATACGTATATAATATACGTTTCTACTCGTTTGATATAATATCGAAGAGAGTCAGAATAACCTTTTTTTGTTCTTTCCTTTTTTATTAGAAGAACAAAAGACCGCGGCAGCTATGGCCATTGGGCAGACAGTGACTAAAATAAATTACATAGTTACATATTTACATACATTTATACAATATACAGTTATATTTCTTTGAATAAGGTAGATTTTTTTAGAAAAATAAATAATTTTTGAGTTGCGGTTGGTCTTTGGTGTTTATATACCAATAGTTATTGTATTACATAATTGGCTTTGGATAATAAAGTAATAAATGCAGTACAAAGTTGTAAGTCATAATTTAATTTAATGTCTGCTTATAATTTCATAGGTAGTTAAATACAGCAACACGATACCTACGTATAACGTCTAACAAATTCATTAATATTATGACTAGCTGGTATTTCAAAGAGCCTATCTAGCTGAATGAAGCATATAGGAAAATATATACTTATAATTAAATTAATTAATATTTGATATATATACTATATAATAATTAATAATTACTAACCTATATGTTAAAAGTTCAAAGTACAGTTGTTACAAATTTTGTTTTCTTCACATGAATTTTTGTAAATGTTTATAACAGCAATATCAACTTTATATGTTTGAGATTTTAATTTATTGTCATCAAAGTTATAATAATTGTCTGTACACAGTACACTAATAAGAAAATAATTATTTAGATTCTGTGCGGAACTATAAGTTTATTGATTTTTATCAATATTAAGTGTTTTATGTGTGTATGTGTGTGTGTGTGTGTGTGTGTGTGTGTGTGTGTGTGTGTGTGTGTGTGTGTGTGTGTGTGTGTGTGTGTATTTTATACAAGATATAATTTTAAAAATATTAAATGAACACATACATTATACAGTGTCCGTCAATATCTCACATTGTGGTGGTATCTGAATTGCATATCATAACATATACATATCATAACCTAAACTATTGAAAAATATAGAGATTTTGATTCGCAGTCAAACCTAAAACGATGATTTGAACAACACGAGAAAAACAGTTATGTCTATAAATTATATAAATTTGAGTAAGCAAAAACGACACCGTTTGATGTATACTTTTAGGTATTAAATGCAAAATTGTTTTAACTGTTGCACGTCAACTTAAAAGTAAGTATTATATACATATAGTAAGTATTATAATATGATAATAGAGGGTGCGGTAGAGATGTCGTATACAATAGTATATTATTATGTACTATACTTATATATATGTAACATGTATATAGTTTAAACGAATCGTGTAAGTATATAGATTTATCGATAATGTAAAACCTCTACTGAGCAATGTATCGGTAGGATACAAAAAAATAAAATAAAAAAAGGGAAAAAGCCAAAAAGGGTTACCAAAGTAGCGGTGTACTAACATAATATAAAAACATGGGCTCAAACCCCAAAACGGTACTTCATCTTGTCGTTGTTGTTGTCGTCGTCGTCGCCACCACCACTACCGTCGTGAGTCGCGAGTCATCGGAGCAAATGAAGCGCAATAGGGTGAGAGTGTAATCTGCCGTAGAATAAACCATAAGCGAGCGCGCGCGCGCTCTGGCATCATCCCCCTTATTGCTATGCCGGGACGGTGTAAAAAGGGAATAATAATAATAAAAATCTGGCCGGCAATATACAACAAGACAGGGACGGGCACAGGGGTGCAACAGGGGTGCAGGGGTTGAGGACGAGGGACGGGTTACCGCCTCTTGCACATTGTAATGTCATTACTGCAGTTTGCTGCGGCGGCGGCTGCTGCTGCTGCCCTCGCCCCACATCGCACGTACGTATTGGCTCGGTGTCGTGTCGGCGAGGCAGCCAGCGGAGAATTAATATGTTATATCAATTAATAACGGTCCTCTTCTATACATATATATAGCACGTGTTGTACACGATTTGTAAACGCGTGATAAACTGTGGCGTACGTGGATTTTTAAATTTTTTTTTCAAACTAAATTTTAAATAATATCGTGTGAGGCGCGTCTAAAAAAAAACTCTGCGTTGTCATGTCCATTAACGTGTTTCATTAAAACGCACTCGCAGTCATGACTATTATTACTATACCTATAATATGACAATATTATTGTAGTGTAGGTACACAGGATTTATTATTTTTATAAAAATCGTTTTATCGAATATGACCTGAGCGCGATAACCCGCGCCGCATTGACTAAAAAACAATTATATAGCACTATTATTATTATATATGATTTCTAATGCGTTTTCGCGGGTTTATATAGGTGTTTATATTTCGTACGACGAGGTCCGGCTGGACGCATACGGTTTTGAGAAAACTGCAGTTTCCGTCGTCGCGTTATTATTAAAATGCTTATTGCAGAAAAAACCAGACTGCTCAAAGTTAACGTAAACGCCTGCAGAAGTTTTATATCTGGGTTCTGTGGCCTACATAGAATATTATCGCTGGTGATGAGTTTCCGAGATAAACCTGTCCGGATTACACTATACATATATATAAACTAGCTTTTAAACTAACCATAATAATAATAATAATTATAATGTTGAGTTTTATGTGCACAAAACAACAATCGATTTTATCGACAACTGCAGTCTTGCAAAACCAAAACGGACGTTAATAAATTATTGCAGTTAGTATTTATTTAAACTCCGCGTAGTTGTTACACATTATTCCGTATACTATATGCACACTGTCCAGTGACTGTCGTCGAATTCGTATATACATAATATTATATGTACTGAATACAAAGTGACACTGCTAGAATAACATGTACCTTGGTCAGTGAACTGCGGGCACGCGACCTGATTTCGATTGTCGCGAAAATCATTCCATCAATATTAGCATATCACCATTATATAATATTATGTACATATATCGTTATAGAGCTTCGTAAGAAAGGGAAGAAAATAATTTTCGGTACTGGGTAGCAATAATAATAAAAAAAAAAAACTACGTCGCCCGCACGGATGACAAACAGAGTTAGCTTTGGACAACAACGAGACCACTAAATTATTATTTAATATATTATATCGCATATTGTAGTGCAGTGTTGCAGCAGCGTATGTCCTATTATAGCATCCTATATATCAGGTAAACTGTACACACCAAGATGTACAACGACGTTACACGACCGAACAATTTGTGTTTTATATACTCGTATTATTATATTATATTGATCGAATGAAATTAAATTTACTCGGAAGTCGGAAGTGTGTCCTACTTTCGACCTTGCCGGTTTATATTGTTTTACACTTATATAGTTCTATATTAGTTATATGAGCCCACATATTGTATTCTTTAAGGAGGTCAGCGTGACAACGACTATATTATGCACTATATATTTACACACACACACACAACCGATGTGTATAACAGTATGGATTTTACGTGTTACACTCATTATATATATATAAAAAAAAATATTATATATACCTATGTAATTGCAACTGTCTATCGATACAATTATATGCTGAATAATATAGAAAAACCATTCCGTCGTATAATATATAGGGTGATTATTTTTTTCAGGCAATACACCCATTTCAAAAACTATTATTGTTATGATCTAATTTTAAGTCATTAAATTTTTTTTTGTCAATACTATTTTTTTAAGTTTTCACTTTTATGAATGACAACATATTATACGCGTTTATTAATTTCACATTTTTTTTCTTTGCTTAATGACATCGAATAGAATAGAAAATAATTGTCAAATATGATAGTAATATATATATTTTTTAAATATCGATTGTCTCGAGTTTAAAAATCATCTTTTATACACGTACTCGGCGTGCAATGTTGCGCTGTTTATGATTATTATTATTATTATTATTATTAAACACCATGTCCCTCCCTGCAGCGTTTTTTAAAAAAAAAAAAACAATAAACATAATATAATGACGTATAAAATGAAAACATGTAGTTAAACGTAAATAGGTTTATATTATGTGTATCGTATGGCTTATTATTTATTATGCGTTACCCGTAATATTTGGATCGGGAAAAAACCTAATACATGGTTTCTGTCCGTATAGTAATAGAAAAAAAAAAATAAAACCGAGAACGAAAACGAAACCATGTGCATTGTATTGTGGCCACACACACGCACGTCTACCCCACCGTCGTCAGCAGACGAGTAAAACGAGAAGGGTCTACTGCAGCCTTCGTCATAAAAGCGAGAGGAAAGAAAAATGGTCGTCGGTGCGCTCGTGGTATGAAATTATATTATTATCAAATGTGTGCCGCATGGCGGAAGACTCGACAAGACTATAATATAGTGATAGAATAATAATATTTTAATACTATGTATTCATTTATAATAATTAATATATAATATATAAATGATAATTGACCTAAGACTAGGGCACTATAGATAAGCCACTAAAAGACTGGCTATAAGACTTCGGACCACACTGCAGCGGTGTACCTTATAACCACATCAATGACATGACCACCGAACATAATAAAATATAATAATATAAAAAAACCATCGTAGGTTTGTTGATGATGATGGTAATAATGTGCACACGACACAGGCATGTTCGGATGAAACCGATGCAATTGTTTGACCAATCATCAATAGCGCTCAAAGTAGACTAACGATGTAATGTTAATATAATCCTTAAGTATAATATTTGTCATATTTGTCGTTGTAATACGTATTATATTATGATATTGAGTATTGACGTAATCGAAGTTTTTCTCGTGTGTATAGTACGTTTAGTATCGTAGTATATTAATTAATTATTATATGTATAAAATAATAACTGTACATAAAGTGACTATGTGAATTATTAGCATACTCTGCGTCGTAAAATGCTCGCACAAGCACGCGGAATGTCATAAAAAAAAAAAAAATAATAATCACACTCGGTATTTGCGTATATAAGTATGGTATAATATGCAGAACATATGGGACGGGGAAATATTTTTACGTTCGTCGAACGAAATTGATTTACGGACCCGGTCGTTGTTATATTATTATTATTATTATTGTGTGATGCGGTGTAGTAGGTACCTATCACCTATGTACACTTTCGTTAATTGAGTTTGGCGGCGTAAAAATGTAAAATTCGATACCCGTACTACAGAATATTATTACGCGTCGTTAAGTCTGATAATTTAACATATCATACCGTACTACAATAGCGCGAAATTACGGTACAAAAATGTTATGGATTTGTATGTACTTAAAGACGACGCGACCCGTGTAAATATGATGGGAACGATGCACTTATACGATTTCCGATATACTGCATAATTATATAATGTTAAAATAATATTGTGACACAAACGCGGAAAGATTTCTGATAAAATTATTATTATCGTTATTTTAATCGTTCGAGGACTATTACGATAGACTAGTAAGTCGATAGACTTAATTATTTGTCATGGGTCAATCATGTGCCCACTATAATGCGATGTAACGCGATGTAATGAACTCCGATCGAGACAATGGATTCTACTGCGCTGCAGCGGTTAAAGAACGCAAGAAATTTCACCGTTAAATGCGTTTTGTGTGTGTATTCGCGCGGTGAGCGTTTCAAACGCACGACGACGAGTCCTTGAGAATATTATTCTTTATATTAGATACCTAGTCCATCGATTCAGAGCAAAAATATTGTGTTAAACATAAGTAATATATAATCATCAAAAGAATTCTTTAAAATATAATATTATACTAATCGATTTTAAAAATGTAATTATCGTTAATTTGATGCCACTCGCATTGTTCGATTTT
>VUJU01004286.1:0-19704 GCA_009835225.1 Aphis craccivora
AAAAAAATAAAAATACTTTAAACGCTATCCATATTTTTTTATTTATTTTAATATTTAAAAGATGTTTGAAATTGTGTTACAATATCAATATTAAAAGACTTCATTTGAAAAATTCCACAAACTAACAAACAGAGAATTTTTTTCAATAATCATTAGTCATCACTACACTAATGTGATCACTACACTTTCCACTAAAACAAATTAAATTTTTCATTAAAGTAATTATTTGTAATTTATTGTTAAAAAATATATATAAAAAAAAATCATGATTTTAATATTTTTTTGTATTGTACGTACATATATTCCTTTTGTACACACAATCAATGATATATTATTACTATAATAAATTATAAAGCTACCTATAGATAAATGCAATTATACAAGTTTAATTTTTATAACATAGCCTGAGAAGAGTAAAAAGTTTTTATATCTACCAGTCCTTTTTAAACAAAACTGAGCACGACACTAATATTCCTTGATAAATTTAAATATAGTGTATAATTAAAAATACTGATAATTGGACTGTTTTAACACTTATAAACATCCTGTCATGAGTGGTTTCCAATAGATCTTTCGGATATGGTAGAAATAATGAAAGAGTTTGTACAATAAGATATAGCATTCAGT
Source organism: Aphis craccivora (assembly GCA_009835225.1). Classification (NCBI taxonomy): domain Eukaryota; kingdom Metazoa; phylum Arthropoda; class Insecta; order Hemiptera; family Aphididae; genus Aphis; species Aphis craccivora. The sequence goes on from VUJU01004286.1 coordinate 628, forward strand.
GACAACCTAAACTAAATGTGTACACAATTATGTGTGACATGAAACAAAACACAACAATATAGATACATTTTATCTATACACTGTCGATACTTTTTTTTTGGCCGTATTCTACTGTTTGTTTTTGAGCTATAGTATAGCAAAAAAAACTTATCGTACGATGTAATGTATTTGATTGTTTTTCGTATTGAATTGTCGACCATTTTTCCGGTAGTCAAAGGCGTCTAGGGAGTGGGGCTGAGTGGCGTCGTTATGTATGGAGTCCGCACAGAAATGACTAAAGCCCCTTCGGAAGTATCAATCCATTAGTCATTACTGTGCATGTAAATGTTTACTTATTATTTCGTTTGTTTGTTGTTGGTATAAAATAGATGTTAGGTATTAAATGATATTTTTATTACCAAAAGAGATCGTTGTAGTGAGAACAATGAGACAGCTTGCACTTATAAATAATTGAAATGATTTTAATGGTATAAATTGTTTTTTATTTTTTAAACATTTTGAATGAGCTGAATAATAAAAGATAATTTTTACAACAATAGCATTTTCGCCTATAATCCATATAATCTCTACAACAATTTAAATATATATTATTGCCTATAACGTGCCATTTTTCTTATATTTCATATTTCAAGCTATGGAGTTAGATGAAATATCAATAATTAATACTTTTAACGAGTGAATTAATCGCATATTAACCAAAATTATGTAGTTCAATGTTATACATACAATTTTGAATATTATTCTTATTTATAAAAAAATACTTATTTGTATTATTATTATTATTATTATAATTATTAACAACAATCGGTATTTCTTATTATAATGGGTACACACATTAATTTAAAATAATGTGAATACCTATTTAATTTAGTAATTTTTTGTATCACCTTAAAATAAAAGCAAACAATGAATTTTTTTTACAAATCTCATATAAAAAATAATATAATACATTTTAAAATCTGTTAAGAAATGGTAAACAGCCATGCGACATTTTATTGACACTATATTTTATATTATACTATAATTATATTTTTGTACTTGAAACGATGGTGAAACTTGAATTTTAATAAAATTACGTTTGGGTTTTTGGTTTATTTATTTAAAATATTATAACTTGTAATATTTATTTGTAAGTTTATATTTTTGTGCAAAATGGTCATTTGTCGTGGCAAAAGTTTTTCATGTCATGACGTGACCGCTTCATCGTAAAAAGTAAAAGTTTCTTTTTAGTATTTTAAATATTAAAACAAAAAAGCACTGTATTAAATCGCTGACACCATTTTTGTTTTAGTAAGATAATAAAAAAAAAAAACACAAATAAATAGTCTAAATCATTCTGCGAAATTTATCTACATAACAAAAACGTCATATTTCTTAGGCTTGACTGTACTTAACGTAATTAACTTAGATTCCATGTAACATTATTTATTTATCCAAATACATAATAACATAGTTATTATCACCAATGTGACTAACAATGTCTTCCGCATTTAATGATGATTATAATTTATAACTCCTTTAATAACTGAAAATATAATTTTGTATTTTTGTGTGTACTTTTATAATCTGTTTTCGAGTACTATCTAAAACTAAAAGCGTTGAACAAAATGTGTGAAACTTTGTAACTTAAGGTTTGTAACGTTATTTTTTTTTTCTACCACAGAAATCGCATCTACTACAGGAGAGGAAGTTACAACAACGTAAGTTCTTCGGGCGGCAACATGTGCGGCGGTTCAAGTTTGGCCAGTTCTTCAACCTTAGCTGGTATATTATCACCCCTTCCTCAAAGGTAACATTTGGTAAAAAGGGAAAACTATTTTATTTTCGGTACTAACGGACCCGTCATTATTTTACCACTGTTAGGTCAAATAACTCAAACTATCGTTACCACAATCACCACAAAAGCCAACAGTCAAAGAACTCATCGATTTCTCCACACGGCAATTATATTTCTGCACACAACCAAACGTTGGACACAAACAGCTCGTGCTCGGCACCTGTTCCCCCGTCGCCCGTGCACCACGCAAAGCAGGCAAAAGTCGAAGTACCTTCATCTCCGAACCACAGTAAATCCAAAACACTGATATAATATAAATAAAATACAAAACAATATTATGATGCAATATCGAGTAGACTAAAATGAGTAAAATGTATAACTTAAGTAATATGAATAATGCGTATGTATTATTATTTCAGTGGTCATCTGCACGCCTCCGGGATCTCCTCAACACCTGTCCAACCATTGGAAATCGAGACTTACGTCGATCCGAAACAGCGTACTGGGGTCACCAAAATTCCACAGACGTAAACCTCAAAGTAATTATGCATCAATACATCATTATGATTGCCTAACCATTTAAAATAGCGATAGGTTAAAAACGATGACGCTTTTTTTTTTAAAGAAACTAAATTTAAACAATCTTAAGTTTTATGACTACCTAATACGGATGATAAAATTATGCATTCCTTTTATTTTTTGTATTTTGTGTAAACAGTTGACATGGATACACCGTATAAACCGACACCGGAATCTTCTCCGGAACTAACAAAAAAATCGTGGTTTGGAAGTTTGATGGCGTCTGAGAAAGACGAGACGTTTACTATTTTGATAACAGGAAAACCGTTATCTACCGTAAAGGCTGACTTAATCCACGCTCTGCTTTCGGTAAGTAGTATGAAAATATATTTTAATTGAAAACGTCACCGAGACGATTAACAGTGAATTTATTTATAAAAATGAATGAATAAAACTATATTGATCACAGTCAGGACACTTGAACTGATTTTATTTTTATTTTATCTCTTTTTGGTGGAGAAGAGGACAAATATAAAATGTTTTAGTCTATCGTGTATTTAAAATTATAGTTTTGGAAGAAGTAACACATTTCTGGCTTTCAAATAATATAGCAACCAAAAACCTTTACGTTTTACATATTGCAAGCATATATTACTTAGGTTATGTTCCTTGACGTTCTGTAAAATTATACAATTAGTGAGAATATAATATTATCAAGTTAGTACTATCTATATCATAAACTATAATAATACTATAATAATTAAATATAAAGCTTTAGTATACCAAACATTATAATATAATTAATTATTATTATACTTATATGAATATTTAATCGTAAGATATATGTATAGAAATTATGTAAGCGCACACAGAAAAATAATATTCAAACTTAAATATATATATATATATTTTTTTAAGTGTTGTAAATTTCAAGTAATTATAGTTCAAGATAAGGGACTAAAACAATATTATATTTATGTCACTAAAATAATCTAACGACTGCGCCGTTACCTTTTTTGACGTAACTATTGAGGGTGCTGCATTATTTTTTATTTCCAATACGCAACGTTGCCAAATATATAACACTGTAGTATCCACGCTGCTTATGCGATCCGTATATTACTATTATAATAGTAGGTTACTTAGTTTTAATTATTTGCAATGCCGTATTGCCGTACAAACTTACTCTACCTAAGAAGTAATTGGATATTACTCAGATAATCCTTCTTTTATATTCAAAATTATATTTATTGTTAATTTCCACGTAGCTACGAATACACAATAATATTACATATTATATATAGGTAATAATGTACGCAATGTAACTATGTTCGTATATAAGTTGTGGCAGTATTCGTAGTTTTATCAACGGTACAGAACTTTTATTCTTAGTGTTAACGTTTTTTATTTATTTTTTAAAATCGAGAATGAAATTCATCATATTATAAGTTCGAAAATAGAGATATTTGTTAATAGTGAATGGGCACGCATTCGATATATCAAACAGCGGACTGATGGATATGTCAGATGGAAGTGCTGTAAAAAACATGTACAACTACATTATAAAGGACAAATAATAATTCCATTTTACAAAAAAATAGTACGCATAAACACACTCTAGATATATATATATATTATTTAATATTTAATAATAATAATTTCCTTTATTTTAAGTATACAGTAGTAGAGTGAATATTTATGTTATCAATATGTACCTATATGTGTATGATATTTTGTTTAAACTAATAATAATATTCTTGGTAGGCATCGGAGCTTTATAATTTAATTTAACTTTTTAACATTATTTACTTTTTATATTATCTTATTCACATTTATGTAAAAAAAATTCTTGTGATATCTTGATTTTATTGTAGTAAACAAAAATATGAGACAAAATAATTGAAACGCATAACATTAAAAATAATTGTAAAATTTTCTATTTACCGATTAAAATATATTTGTAAAAAAAATTGTTACGTCGTACACGTCTAAAGAGGCAAATTATTATAATATTATTACCGCACCTCGCGTAATCATACTCCACTTTCACTGATAAAGTAGTATGTCATGGAGTAACTATACCATTGCCCAGCAGATCTCGCTTATGATCGCAATATTATTATTTTACCTTGAAATTAGTCATTTTCGTTTTAATTGCCAATCGTTATTATGAAAAAAAATAATTTAATATCAACACTGCCTTTTTTTTTGAAAAATATTTTTTAATCTGTTATAAAACAGATGTTTTATAATTTAATTTAATTTTTTTAATTTTTATTTTTTTTATGCTCAGTCTCTTTGGTACAGTATGATCCCACCTATATTTTGTGTACCTACGCAATAAATGTGTTTGAATTATATTTATATATTATCGTATTCGTTTAGTACATTATAGACACGTATAATTCCCTGGGGGCAACAAAAAAATGAACGGGTTCTTAAGTCAACTGCAATTACTATACAGCTATGTCTTTAAAGGAAATAGTCGTAAAGCTGTGCAAGCTTTTGATTGTATTTGTATTTTGTAGCAGTTTTATTCGTCATACGCAGTGATCCTTTCATCTTAGATAACTCCGCTAACGAAATAAACTAATAAACTCGTGAAAGTCAATATAATATATGTATAATATATATATATATATATATAATATTTGCAATGCATTCGCTAGAATTTCCTACTTCAAATAAAATTCAAAACGTCAGAGGATATACTTATCAGCTGATATATATTTGTATTACATAAATACATATACAGTTTATATAATATTATATACGTATTAAATGTGTTCAATATAATATATAATATATTTTTATCCAATCTAATATAGTACACTTTATGTGTGTTATACCTACACAGAATCAGACTTTGTTTAGAAGTTTCTTTGATTTTATATAATATATTTATTGTTTAAAATAAATAAACAGAATCCGATATAAACTTAAATTTGTATATTATTAGAATGATTAAAATGACAAAAAAAAAATATATCCCTTTCATATACAATAAATTATTTAGTGAATATTTTTTTTTTTTTATAAATATTGATGTATCAAAATCAAAATCGAACAAGTAATTTTTAAGTTTTTTCTTACAAATGTATGTATTAAGCATAATATGTTTGGAAGATATGGTTATTTGGGGTCTATGGTAAATTTAAAACTTCAGTAGACAATTAATATTAATCTATCAAAATTAATAGTTTATGAAAAATAGTCTATGTATTATAAATTTTAGATTTGGCGTAACATTTATTTTACGTTTTTGACGACTATAATCTTTAAAAAAAATACTTAAATAATGAAATAACTCAAAACATATTCATTAGAATTAAAATTATCCACTAAATAGTTTATAGTAAACAAGGGGGTTATTTGTATCTAAAATCAGAAGTATGTATTACCATTTACCATTGAATACTTCTTAATTAGATAAAAACATTTAACAAATCTGAATAAAAGGTTTTTAATTAGTATATTATTTAAAAGTTTCGAAAATCATAATATGATAAATTATCATGATTAAATAAAAAATTGTGGTAGAGAATTCGGGGAATCACTATGTACAATATTAACAGTACCTATGCGTAAGCGTAATATTTAAATTCCGAGTAAAACAAATCAAATTGAAGTCAAATAAATGAACAACAAAATCGCTGTAATAACAACAACAACAATAATAATAAGGCATTAAACAAACATGATATATTTTAGTCGCGATTTAAATTTCGCCCCGAGCATATTTCTTTTATTAAAAACGTATGACGTTAATGCGAAAATAAATAATAACAATAATAATAATAGTAATGAAAAAAAGATATTCTAGGTATTTGGAACGTCTGTCGAGTGTTTTAGGGTGAGACGAAAATAATATGTCTGTTGGTAGTATTATTTAGAATGATGCGCGATGAGAATGTCACGTTCTCGCGTGACCCGTTTACGTCGATGGTGCGTGTACAAACCATCATCGTAGCGATGAAGACAAGCGATAGATTTGTGATAAACAAAAGTGACATCGTGTAAAACAAATACGTCCCATTGTGTGATTGCTCTGTGAACTTATTATTCAGTTCCAAACATTTATATTATGCTACTTTTGTTGCTTGTGTCTAAAGCCGGTATTACACTGTATAGTTCGTCATCAGTCGGTCGAAAAACATTTTCGTTTGATGTTTACCGACCTTTTTGTTGATCGGTATTGTTTTTCGATAGACCAATCTCAAACCAGTGAACTGCCGGCTTTCCGAATGCAAAATTCATCTACGTTCATCCGCTCGCGTTTAATTTTTATTTATACCCGCAGAGTAAAAGTACAGAGCTTAGGATTTCAAATAATTATAAAACATTTTAGATGGACACTTTATGCATAAGAAATATTTTTTCGGTGAAATCGCTTATTATATTATATTTTATTATCGATTCAAAAAGTTAATTTCTAGTTACAGACGATACAATGTATAACAATGTACCTATAGGTACAAAATAGTTTATGAAAAACGATAGGAGTGTACCTAGTAAAAAAAATATTTATATCATATTAAAATTGTCTACTCGATGAAGTATTTATTTACATCTATATTAAGTTTCGAAAACGGTACATATACTCGTAATATCATTTCACTTCAATATGTGTAATAACCGATATCAAAATACACATTTATGCTATAATTATCAGATATGCAGAAATATGCAAAAAACAAGTGATGTCATTAGTTTGAAACAGTTAGGTACGATTCGTAAAAATTACTGACATAAATCAAAAACTATGAAAAGTAAAAAAATATATGATCTAACCGTGTGTACTTTTACGCTAACATCGGTATTGTGCAACATTATTATTATATTTATTTGACAGCAATGATCGAAGAGAAAAATACTTACAATTGTTACTTTTTTCTTCTTATTATTTGTCTGCTGTTGAGCAATGCACCATATGTTACGAAAAAAAAATCGTATTTCTAGAAAAACGTGTTACAGAAAACATTTGCACCAGCAGTGGTATAACCCATATGGTACACAGCTCGACAGCATAGGCTGACCTTGCCTGTATAGGGTAGTCTGTAGTAGTGACCGGTCAAACATAAGGCATTGTTGTGACTTTTAGTAATATAATTTTGTATAATATATGTACAGTGTTGTATTTCTAAAAATAATCGTGAGATATGCTTTTGTCGCTCAGATATGGGACATAGTAAAAATCTAATCATTCTGTTAAAAAAAATGTTCTAAATTTATCTAAAATGTGTCTTTTCACATTTTTAATTTGGTTTTATGATTTTTATTTAGAAAACTACTACGATAAATAAATAAATACATAATTATTCATGAAAAACACTATTATCAAAATTATTAGGTACTATTCTAATAGTTATCTACTATTTGATTGGTATAATAAAGGCCGGCTAGGCCGCAATAATTATTTAAAGTTGAAATTTAAAATTCAGAAACATTACAAAAAATCATTGATTCCCTAGTATTTACTAATTTCAGATAACACGTTGGAATGACATTTAAGAATCATACATATAAGAAGTGCACCCTAAAATAACTGATCGCTTTGCGTGCACAAATGGCCAGTATATTATAATTTATGATGTGTAATGTCTATGGGTAAAAATGTAGGGTTTTGTTTTGGTACAAACAAAAAGTGACTTTTTTACATTTTATGGCTCATAGAAATAATACATAATATATTACGCTAATTGGATGTTATTTTTGTTATGGGATAGAACAGACGACCTATTCTAATATACCACCCCATCACGGGTGCAATAAAACTACAATGATATAATATATATAATGCTATTTTATATCATATTATTTTTTATAGCTTATTTACGACAGAAAATAAAATAGTTGAAATAATATTAAAACTTGTTATCGTTCGTGACAATGGATACTCTATTTTATTAATAATCATCCAGCAACTATCGTACTTGCGTATTTTGTCGTATAATTCGTATACATTAATTATACAACGGTCACTGCGGTGTAATGCTCACGCATAATTATGCATTAAAAGTTTCACTTTTTTTTAAATAATTATACATTTACAGATTTATTAAAAATTATAAATTACATTGTACTTGTTCAACCATTCGATAAATTTTCTTTTGTGCAATATGCTTTGAATTTGCACGTAGTTTTTTTATATTATAATATAATACAGGCTGATCTATCCATCTATTTCACCACCATTTTTTCATTTAACATTCAAATTCTGACTTTTGAAATTTTTTTGAAATGTACTTTAAAGACCACATATTAAAATTCTTGAGATTTCATGTACTTTTAAATAGTGTTCTGAGATGAAGCAAACCTCTATTTTTAAAACGATAAATAACCCCCTTTTTCGCTGTAAATTATTTAGTGGATATATTTTTAAAACATTTTGATGTGCCTAATTAATAATTTAAACATAATATTATAATAATATAATATATTTTCAATCATTAACCGGTTTATTCTAATAAAAAATGTAAAATAGTAGTGTAAAAATATAAAATAAATGTAATAGGTACTGAATCATGTTTATTATTATAGAGTAATATCAATAATTACTAAAATTATCTATTCATCATAACCTTCGTAGACAATATACCTCCCAAACTCGATATCATTAACTTATAATTAATATCTTAAGTACACTGAATTAGATGAATCAAAAACTGCTCGTTTAAATTTTTATTCTATAAGTCAAAATAATTTTCAGAAAAATTGTTCACAGTTGACAAGGGGTTATTAAATGAAAAATATAAGTTTTCATTTTCGTCGATACTATCCTTTAGTAATAAAAAATAACACAATAATTTTGATAAAAATATGGTTTTTGAGTATATTGAAAAATTCTTAACATCAGATTTTGAGTAACTGCTTTACTGAAGAAAAAAAAACATACATTCATCTTGTATAATACTATTTCCATTTAGTGGACTATATATGGACATTGGATGCAATAATATAACATTTGCTTAAATATGCTGTGTTGAGTGTTTATAGGTATTAATCATTATTGTATATTAGTATATTACATATTATTACTATATCGATTAGGTGTAATATTATAGTCTATAATATATCTAGACGAATAGACAATATCAGTATATTATTATTGTTTTCGAGTACAAAGAATATTTTTAGCTCTTGGATAATTACATAACATATTTCTGCGCCCATCGATATCACATATTATTATACCTACTGTTAAGCGTCTGAACAACAACCGCACGTGTTACTTGACTATGCACAAATGCGTACTCACTGTAACACACACGGCATGATTGGATTAACGTTAACAATTTCGACGTGGTGCGTAATCAAACGGATCAATTATGTATATGTACTATATATTGTGACGGGGAAGAAAATTAAATGCGTTTATTGGACACAGTAGGCTGAGCCGTAAATAATATAATTGTAATACGACAAGTACCTACATGGATAAATATCAATATTTTTATTTTATTTTTCCAATCAACAACGATATATTGACATACTGTTATAACACATAAGTTTAAAAAATTTCAAGTGTATTTCAGTAGACGTTAACAAAAAAGTTGTACCTATTTAAAGTTAATCTCGTTCGATGATTTGTGGTGGATGGAAAACTGTGGCACTTCGGTCAGATAGATTTTAGTTTTTAAAATTAATTCGAATTTATTTACAATAGATATCACTTAGTTATGTATTCAATCAGAGCGATTTTCGATGTTCCATTAACTATTTGTACAATAAAGGAAATAAACATCATTAATACTTCATCAAAATGTATTAACGAAACAGATTTTATTTTCAAAATTAAAATTCATCAAAACTGAAGTTCTATATTATACATTTTTGCCGGGCGATATCGTACTTTGACCTAATGTGCCTGCAGCGGCCAGCGAAATACCATGTAAATTTCATTTTTTCAATTTGTAAATTTCATGTAATCGAATGGTTATACAAAATTCAAATCAGACACACTAATTTACATTTATTAATTTATATATACTCGTCACAATATCAGTGAGATGTCACCATAAAGTCCAACTAGAAAATATTTTTATATCAACATATTATAAATGTCCTTATAATATCTTTTCATTAAAATGCGATTGGCTGCATTCCATGCAACGTCGTTTAAAAATGAGTCTAACATTTATTATATTGAAGGCTTATCTGAATATGTTGAATATAATTTAGCTATTTAGTAGGTATATTAAACTATTTAACAAAATTAGAGGTTTTTAAAAAATATATTTTTCATTATTATTCTAAGCGCCACCATTTCACTCGCTATATTTAGGTTAGTGATCTGAAGTTATCTGTCTTATATAAATATAAATTTCGTAATACAATAAAATTAACTATAAAATTGATATGATGAAATAGTATTCTAATCCTTACGACGTTGTGTGATCGTATTGACAATATTTAACTTAATAACTAATTAGGAATTACATGGTATTTAATATATATTATTATATATGTGAAAATTTTTGCTTTGTTATATTACGAGTAAAATAATTTACAGAAGATAACATATTTTCTAGGTATCATAACACTAATAGCGTTGTGGTCTTGTATAATATTATAAGACCAATACCGGAACTTTTTTTTGTAGCAAAAATTGTATCTACATTTTTTATTTTCTTCTTAAATCCAGCCCTTATTACAATAATATGTAATATTGTAACTCAATAATTTTAATAAGAATATTTTGTATAGAGGTACATAATATGTCATATATTTCAACATTTCTTTTGTCTTTTATTGTTGCTTCAAATTCCACGATTCATTTACTTACATTCTTCTTATCAATTAGTAGTCACTCTATATTAACATCGATTTCACTACATAGAACACTCAAAATACGATTGGAATTTCAATCGGCTTTGCAAAGAAATGCGAAGTACTCGCCCAATCATATTGTCAATAGATACACAACAAAGTTGAGCGTTCAAATTCGTGCCGCAAGAATTGATCAAAGAAACAATCAATAGGTAGTTATAGAGTACAATACGTCAAAAACAGAGTTTTTTCTCTTACTCATTTCATCAAAATTGTGCTGATGATGACGGATGGTCCGAAATCATTTTATTAGTAGTTTTAGTTACTTTTCAACCAGAGTATAGTGTGAATATAAAATAATATATGTTTAATAATGCAACAGACCAATCATTTCCATAGGGTATTAACAAATCATTCTCATCGCTTTCGGACGTTAAATAATATATTATATAATATGCTGCAACGGCAAAAATAGGGAAAATCCCAGGGGGCTGAGTTTAAGTATTAAAAGTATATCTTATTTGAATAATATGTAACCTCTCAGGATTTTATCAAGATGTTTTCTGAATTAAAATTATTTTACCAAACTTAAAAGTTTTCAAATCACAATATAATATACTTAATTCACAAACAAGTCATTAATTTATTTTACGATAAATTATGCTAACAAAAATACAATTAAAAAAGAAAATAAATATTTTATACTGTCGTATGCAAATTTTAAATTGTTGTTTTATACTTTTATGTGTACATAGCACACATAAATGACGTATACTAAGTGTTAGAAAAAATAACACATTTTTAAATATATGAAAAATAATAAGCACATTAAAAAAAAAAAAATGTTTTATAAGTCGAATATTATTGTACCTATCAGTAATTTTTTAACGTGGCTTATGAGTTTGGAAAGTTTGGTCTGCCCCGTTCTTTATATTTAGGTTAATTAATCAAATACACGTTATAGTGTTATTTTATGATATTATATTAGATTTTGAGCGAAACTATGAATGTATTGATTTTATAGAGAAATGTACCTATTGTTTTATTTTGTAGGTATCCGTGTACACGATAAATAATCGAAAAAAAAATCGATAATCGACTTGGATGGTGGTTTTGGATAGAAAATTGGATCTATGTTGTACTTTAAACAGCTCGAAATTAAAATTTTCTAGTAATTTTTTTTTTTTTTTAATTAGAAAAACCATTTCAAAAAATTGGAATTTTTAAAAAATCTGTGTTGTAACTATATGGTTACCTTGAAACGTAATAAATTTAATCTTTACCTAGTTTAATGCAGTTCGTAATAGATAGTCAAAATTATCGAAATATAAAAACAATAAAAACAAGTAAAAACTATAAAAGTCAAAAGTCAAATATATATACATATATAACATTTTATACACAGTATCCACTTGCAGCACAATGCACTAACTGCATTGATTTCATCAGAGGACGATAACTTTCTGATAGTTTTTTTTATATTATTATTTTCATATAAAAAACTATTGATTATTTTAATTAATGACTAATCACTTTAATATAACTATATCAAAAAAACATATCATTAAATAAATTTAGTGAATAGTTATAAAGGCTGAACGACTGTTTTCTCTTAGAATCGATTTATACGTATACAATGATATATCATTGAATAAAAATTTAACACGCCCATAGTATTGTCTCATTCAACACCTAATATACAACAGAACGGTACCCACTGGCTCATCTTTTCTTTTTTTTTTTTTTGACGATGATAAGACATAGCAAATACGTGGCAAATTTGTTTACTAAAACTACTCGTACAGTCATACCTATGTGTTTTATTTTATTACGGAGATTTATGTTGTACTTGCAATGTTATTATCTATTATACTATCGAGTATAAGAATAGTGGAGTAAGATTCGGAAAATTTTCACCAAAAACCGTGATCCTAATGGTGATAAACAATACCTGTATTAAAAATTTAAACGAAACATTATTATTTCATTACATTAGTCGAATGAAAAATTACGAATTCGCTTTTTTCGGTTGGTTGGTGCACTGCAATCGCATAAATATGTATAGAGCGTTAAAGAATGTTTTCAGGTAGGTAAAAAGGGTTTAAAAGCGTTGAATGTCGGAATCCTTTGAAACGGGAGAACCATGAAAAACCGCACTATAACAATAGTAATAATAATATAATAAAACGCCCGGTGCACCATGGGATGGATGGGATAAAAGTACAAGCCGTTAATGCCGGCCACCGACTTCCGAGGCGACGGCGTGATGATGTCATAGTCGTAATGGAAAAATTCTTATGGATTCCGGTCGACGTGCGGACCGTGTTTTTTTCTGACCTATCTGCACTATACGTATTGCCATTGTGCCTCGAATATACTGTACATATAAGTACGTACAATAAGAGTAGAATGCCGCCGATCCCGGGCTCGGGAACCGCCCCGCTACCCACAATCGTGGAGTGACGCGACACCAGAAATGTGTGTACGCTGCAAACGGTTTTCTATATCATTATATCGTGCAATGTGCTGCACTATAATAATACACGTAACGTGTGAGTGGTATACATAAGAAGCGTTCTGCGGAGATACAAACTTCTGTTTTTCAAATTACAGCCCCTTCCTCACTGTAAATCATATATCGGATAGTTCTTCTACAAAACGCATTAATGCATAAAAATTAAAAAATTAACAAATCGTTTTTGAGTTACCTATTTAATCTTGTGTATTATAAATCCAAATGATAATGGGTTTGGAAGATATTATGTAAGTTAAGGTGATTTAAAAATGTTGTAGTAATTAATATTAATATCTATTGAAATTTATAATTCGTAAAGATTTTATATTACATAATATTTTATGTACCTACTTTTATTATTTATTCTGTAAAATTATTTTAAAGAAACAGGTAATAGGTAAAAATTAAATATATAAAAATTGTAATAACTGAAAATTGATTTGCACGAACTTTTAATTAGGTACATCAAAATTTTCAAAAAATTTATAAACTAAATAATTTTTAGTTATTACAATAATTACTTAATTTTGAAGGTGAAGTAGACAATAATATTATTTTTTGCACTATTTAATATTTATACAAATCTGTTTTATAATACTATGGTCAAATACTCATCAGTTTCATAATTTTATTTCAATACAACATTTAATTTATTTTAATTTAATTTTTATTTTTTAACGATATACCACAATAATTAGTTTTTCTGTATGTAATAAACCATATAAGATAATGAAAATTATGATCAATTAATAATTGTTCATATTATACTAAGAATATTTTGGTGGTGAGGTACATCTATTCAAATATAGGTAGGTACCATATTAAACGAGTACATTTTGTTTTTATTTAATTTAAAGTGTCTTTCTATCTATCCATTTAAATTAAATACTTATCTGAGATAAATTATATAGATTTTTGTGACGAGATTTACTATATTATTTTTATAAAATATTTGTGGGGTTGGTATTTTATATTACCTTTACTAAGCTTTACCTACGGCTTATTTATTCAAATTTTTGAGTTCTTTTATCTCTTGTTTATTATATCTTACTTCAATTATTTTTCGATAACCTATATTGTTCATTCACTGTTAACGACGAGATGTATAGTCGTATTTAATACATGTCATTTGGGTTTTAATTTTTACAAGTAAACAAATTGAAACTCTAATATTATATATTATTACATTTACAGCAAAAATACAATTTTACAAATTCTGAAAGTTTTAAATTGTCTATATAAATGTTTTTATATTGAGATTTATCTATTATTTTATCCAAATAATTGTCAAGTTACTTGTACAGCACTGACTACGACATTACAATCTTTAACACAACACTACATTGCACACCACTGTATTGTACAAATTGTACCTACTTAAAAAATACACTATGTTAAATGTAATTGTAATACTCGCGATTATTTGTACAATTCCTAATGTAATAAGTAATAACAATATAATATTAAAATCGATCACACAAGCGTGCGCAAGGACGCTGCGAACAGTGCTGTCATTATTGCATCTGACAATTTATATTAAATTCACGGGACTGGCGATTATTTGCTTAAAACAACTACCTAGTATGTACTGCGAACAATTTAAAATCATTGAATAATATTGAATTTAAAATAAAATAAAAATAAGGATTTTCAATGCTGATTGTTAATAAAATAAAAAATGATAAAATCAATGCGATGGATCTAAAAAATGGTCTTGTGTCTTATACATTACCTACAGTATTCTATGTCTGTAATAAATTTGTTTATACCTATGTTAATATTAAATGAAATTTTATTCGATTACTTTTTCGATTATTTCTATGCGAATAATAGATGAGTAGATAAATTATTTTTACTTTGCGTTTGTGGTCAGATTAGTTTATCGAGAGTTATTTGTATGATGTTTGTCTATTATAATAATACATCGGGTTAGCTAAAAATGTAGCGTTGTTGTACCAGACAAACAATTCTTCGTACATCTATAACCGATCATTAATTTCATGAATTATGATAACTGTGTTACTATTTTGCTACGCCGCGATAAGTTGATAAATCATATTAATTATTCATATTAATTTTGACATGGTAATAAATGACGAAATATTATTATCGAGGGCTTCATAGACATACTGTTATCAACAACTGCTGACTTTGTAAACTACACATTGACCGTAACATATTATAACATACTTAATGTCTAATGATAATTTTTACTGTATACATAATACGGTTCACTACACTTCACGTGTAGTTTATATTATATTATGACGATTTACATGCTCTCCACCGTTCTATCAATTTCTGATTTTTAAGATTCTCAAGCATAACATTTTAAATACTTATAAAATACGAAAATCTGTGTCCTGGGATAATTTAAACTTTTTATTCAAAACATGGGAACTTTTTTTATGAAAACTGTTGATTTTTAATGCAATACCAAAATCAAATTCGAACGATTTTATTGATTTTTGAGTTATTTTATAAAAGTCCTAATAAAATTGTATGTTTGAATAAAAGTACATTATTAAAATTTCGTACCTATATTGATGTTTTTTTATATCATTGAAAACGCCGTACATTAAAAAAGAAACGACATGCTTATTATTAAATTATATTTAAAATAGAGAATTATCTATTAACGATAAAAAATATACACGTGCCTATCAATAATGCTTTAATCTTACTTTACACAAACGACTAATTGTTAATAACACACTTGTTTTTAATCAGATCAGTTCATATAATAAACACGAAAAATAAGTATAAATTATAATTTTAAAATATTAAGATATTTAAAACAGCTCTAGTGTAAAAATGTAAAAACCTCTTAAGATTTTAAAATTCGTAAGAAACATCCAAGTTATTATTACCACGTCCTTACTGATGAAGTGATAAACAATCGGATATATGTTTATACAAATCCTATAGCGAAATATTATGATATTCATAGGGGACATCACACTTATGAAATTCCATCAAAAATATATGTTTTTGAAAGTACGGTATCTGAGTATGCACGGACCTAGTCGGTAACGACAAAATAATGAAGGTTGGAATGTTTTCCACCTTGTGCTTCGGACGAATAATATGAAATATAATACCATTTGAACGTGTGAAAATAATAAAAACAAATTACTGGCCCAGTGGTCGACCATATAATATATAAAATAAAATAAATAAATAAATTAAGTATATATTACATATATAGGTACTATATTATGTGAGGCAGCGGGGGGTAATATAATATGGACATGCGGTCGTAACAGTTTTATAAAATAAATCGTATAAAACATTTTTACACCGCAGTAAAATAATAAAGTACCGATACTTTTCAACGAACTTCAATCGAAAGTCAAAACTGTGGCACAATACACGAGGTATAGGTTACATAACATAACTCGTGTATTGAGCTAAATTTATATTGTCACGGTTATTGGGTGAGTTGAATTGGGGTTTCGAGTCAACCGTACTCAGTTCTACAACTTAATAATAATAATTAATACCATAGAACCGATCGATTCGTTTAAATTTAACTGCTTGAATACACTAGATGACATTGAGGTCATAATGTATAGGTATTTGCAAATTTATAAAACTAAACTAACTGTATTTCGCGATATCGTCTTGGAAAAAAATATATAAAACAGCACTATAAATAGGTTTATTTTAGCTTGAGTGTTCATCTCAGTTAATGAGCTTTACGGTGTAGGAAGCAGATAGGTACACGGTAGAGGATTGAATACAGCGTTTTGTACATTTGGGTTTAAGTGTAATAACTTCATGATCAAATCGGCTTAGTTCTCGTCCTGGGGAAAACGTATAGTGAAAAAAAACAACACAGATTTTTAACACGGTCGAGTAAGTGATCCCGTACACGTTTAAAAAAAATTACTTACAGATAGTGCCACAAGTATATTTTTTGCTTAATTATTCCGGGTACAAGTTGGATCCATGCAACATGCCTAAAAAACCTTGTCAGAAAACCAAAATCTATCTAAAAGTGAAATTCCTAATCGAATTCTTTAGGTATGTGATTTTGTACAACAACCGAAAATTCACTCTCTCACTTATAAGTAATATAAATTGGATATGGACGCACCTAGAATAAAATTTAGATCAGTGGTTTTTTAATCATTTTTTATTCACGGCACCCTTGGGTGTTTTATAAAACTCCCGGAGCACAGCACCCTATATAATATACTATTATGCGTGTATGAATTATTTATATTTTCAATAATTTTGAGGTACATCTAAGGCCAGTTCACAAAACACTGGTGTTCCGTGACATACCGGTTGAGAATCGCCGATTTAGATAGATAATATAGTACTTAGGTATATCGGTGCCTATATATTGTGATGTAATGCGTTAAAAAATATAGAAGAAGCACACTGTTCGATAAATAAGAAATATTATATATTCATTAAGGGTTAGGTACATCGATTTTTACTAATCTCGATTTGAATACAGTTATTAAAAACTCGAGTCGAATTAGGTCAGACGCTCAAGTGTGCCAGTCAGTGTATACTGTAATACTGTATAATATACATGATAAAATGGCGAATGCATATTATAATGAATAGAAAACAACAATACTTCCCGGAACGGCTAAGCTGTACACCGCAGCGCCGCCGCGGCCGTCGAGTTGAATTGTATGCTGATCGTTACACCTTTTGTGTAGGACGTGAAGTAGCAAGAATAATGTTTAAAAATTCGTAATGTAAAAAAATTGTTAACCACCGTTAGTTTTCGCCGTAGATGACGATGACGTCAAAAAGAACAAATTGTAGTCAAAAGTCAATATAGATAAATGCAATTATACAATTATGAGGAGTACCCAAAGGATACGGAAATTATAACAAAAATTAAAACACATCGTATACAGGGTGATTTTTTTTATCAAACACAACACTCATTATTTCAAAAAGTATTGACTTTTTTCAAATGTTTTTCTTTTCAAAATTTAAGATCCATACTGTTCTAGGATTGCGTAGAACTCTTCCCTATTTTCACCCTTATATTTATTATAAGGTAAATCACTATCAACTTTTGATTTTCAAATGACAACTTATACTTAAAATTTCATAAATTAATATCGTTATTTTTTTTATGAATTATCACACTCAAATTTTCATTTTTCGTTAATCCGTTAATGGGATTAGCTTCTCAAAGTTGAGTAGTTTTGGGAAGTGTTTATTGAGTGTAAATGTGTTAAAAATCGTCAGTGAATAATGATTAATAATTAATAATATTAGTCCAATTAATTATAATAACCTATGTGATAATTGATAACAAGGTATATATAGGACAGATAGTAACAGGTACAAATATTATCACCACTCTCCGCTACACCCATGGGGTCGACGATATCGAATTCATTAGGTACTATTATAGCTACTGGATTTTACAAATAATAATCCCAGATATAATGGTGCTAATTAGTATTGATGTATAACACCTAAAAGCCTTCTAAAACCAACCAATTTTATGCAGCTATAA
>VUJU01004287.1:0-15976 GCA_009835225.1 Aphis craccivora
AAAAAAAAAAAAAAAAAACATACATCATTGTAAAATCAATACATTCTTCACTCCGTTCAGAATCTAAAAGTACAAAAAAGTAAAATATGTACAAAATTAATATATTTACTATGTTAGGTTGCGCTAGCGATAGAATACCCTGAGATTGTTCCTCTTTTCATGAGTTGGTCTTGGTCATGTGTATGTGTTTTCTGAATAGCAAGAATGTCTATCTTTTCATCGACTAAGATTCTACGTAAGGCATCAGCTTTAGATTTACTAAGGCCCTCCATATTCAACTGCATTATCCGAATTAAACCCTTCTTTATGAAGCCCTTAAAAGGGCTAGTATGCCGTTTGTTTGCTTGCATAGTAGGCAGGAAATGCTAGGAGCACAGTTCACCAACCAAGGGTCCGTATACTTAAGCCAATTGACAAAATAAGATTTTATCAATTGTTACCAGGGTGCACTGCGAGGAAGCGTATACGGGGCGCACCCCACAAAATTTATTACCTACCGTAGAAAGCATGTTAATTCAAAATTTAAGATTTTCCTTATTTTGTTTTATTTTATTTTGTATTCTTATTTCAAGAAGTACGGACAGAAAATGTTTTACTATTAACCAATTACCAACTATAGATCAATTTTGGTAACAGAAACTACTTTCAAAATTAAAGATTAAAACAATTTTACTAAAATCATGATAGTGTCATCAGATACAGAAAAAAAAATACATTCATTGATACTCAGCTCAGAATCTAAAAGTGAGAGGAGAAGGTTTTCTGGTTATACGATTTCCGATCACTTTCAACAATGTATGTAGGCAAAGTACGAGTACATAATACGTAACTATATATACCACTCTATAATAAATGATGGCATAAGAAGGTTTATAATATAGGTAGTGGCCGTCGAGTGCATGCCGCTGGCAAATATATTTTATAACCAACACAATTGACTCGTCTCTATCATTATTTCAAGGTGATTGAAACGTCCGGCAAATATACACGATATACAGTCGTGCAAATAATGTCTTCTTAGCACTGCGACAGTAGTATTTTGTGTTATTCTAAATTGATATGTGTTATAGCATATTTAATAACAACATTGATAACATTTTAAATCTATTAAATTCCACATATAATTCGATAATTAATTTCGAATTGAGGGAAATTAATATTTAAATTCAATATATACAGCCTTACGACTAGAAAATTAATTCATTGTTCTAAATGGTAAATTTATTTATTTATTTATTATTATCTATCAGAAATTTTAGCATTTCTATAGTATTCTTAGAAATTCCAATTTTATTTCCACATATAAAGTCAAGATGATAGTTTATACTTATTACTGCACGTGGCACGCATTTAAGGTGCACTATAGCTACAGAAACCAAATATCGATAACGTTTAGACGTAGAAGACAATATATGCGTCGTCAATAATTTCTGTGACATAGGACATTGATAAACTTTGTCGAAAAAACCAAGTGTATTGTTCGCATTATACGCATACACATGTAAAGTTTTATTGAATACCTAATAATAATTATTATAATTATAAATAATAAATAATATTTTCTCCAGTATTTTTAATACTATTGTTTCCTTTTTATTAATAAAATCTTATTGTTCTTACTCTTGTAAACATTTCGCACATAGATAGATAAAACTTAATATTAAATATGTCTTAGGATTCCCCCAAAAAACTACTGTTAAAAAGAACGGCTCCGTGATTGAAAAAGTTTGGGAACCGTTGACCTACACTACTATACGTACGTCGTACCTACTTTAATAGTCCTTTTATTAGTTGTAGTCAAATACTCAAATTATGTGCACATCATTGCATATGAAATACGAATAAGGTGGTTTTTATTTGAAATAAATTATATTATTATACGCATGTAAAAAAACTATTAAAATATACGAAAATTGAAAAGTAGCCAATTTCGGCTTAAATCGGCGATATGGCATCGCGTCAGAGCACTTGGGCGGAATAAATTATTCAATCTTTTTTTACCCTCGAAGAAAGGTTAATGTACGTATAATCTGTTCATAATAATGATTCACCGATAAAGCTAGTTGCTGGTATCAACTTTTTTTTTTTGTGAATAAGAAAAGATGATAAATTGTGTATTCCGCTATGCTTATATAACAGCTGCTATTTAATTATGACTTTGAAAGTGAATAACAACTATACTGTACATATTGACTCACTATAGATAAATATATATGTATAATGTATATTGTATATATTCTATCAGAGAGTAGCATAGGAGAGTATTAAAAAAAAATAATAGTCAAATGACAGAATTCATGTTGTCGTTGTTGTGTATTTTTTTTTTTTTTTTTTGTATTAATTGTATAAATTTGAAACTGATAAGAAATGGACTTCAAATTTTATTTATCTGCAGACATCGACTAAAAGCCCAATTCTGTGGTTCTAATAAGTCTGTTACGACACTTAAGTTTATTATGCGTAGTGCGCAGTATTATGTGTATTGTGTGTCACCAAAAAGACTGAACCCGGCTCTAATAGGTAGTCATCCAAGAAGGCGACATATAGGAGGCGTTCGGTGGTCATATATGTACATTGTACATAGTATTATACGTCGCCAAACAAAATATTGAAACAGCATATATCTAATCTATGCAATAATTGCATATGCAAACAACTAATACCTACGTCCTACACATAACGGATACGCGCGCGCACTAAACAACCGATTACCGCATTGATTGTGTCAGCTATTAAATAATAACACGCCGACCATGGCAGATGTACAATAACAAAATATTCCCAACACCTTTACAACGATATCGTGGGACGTTACTACAGTCGAGTTTTGAATTCGGTCAGTATAGAAAAATATATCTGTGTGCAATTATTACGATAATAAAACAACAAAACCAACATAATACCAAATAGGTAATAGATGGATTCTATTTAGGTTACAAAGCTTTAGTTCATTTCGTTAATCACGCCAAAAATCACAGTCGATATTGTTTTACCTATACATTTGAGTATCTCAACTAGGACTATTATAGACTACTAAACTACTTGAGCGGCGTACGATAATGTATTGACCCCAATGGGAAATATATGGCCATAATCTCCTGGAAAACAATATAATGTGAAATTGAAAACTTCCTAAGTAAACAATATGTGTCTAAAATTATTTATTCAAATGTGGCCATGATGAGCATTAATAATTAGCAATAAAAATTAATAATGTAACTTAAAAACTGTGCAATTTCAATTTGATTATAATGTAACCAACTCCAATTTTTTTTCTGTTTGTTTTAATGACATATTATTTTTTATTTGTCAATTTATTTCTTATCAGTACTACACTCCATACAATATAGGACAATGTCCTAATAATTTAATACTTTTAAATCATAAGTAATGTCCTAAGGACATACATTAAAGTATTAAACAAAACGAACGATTATTTATCGACGTTTGTATGATAGACAATCGAAAATCTTAAGTCTATACATGGTTCATCAAAAAGAGTAAAAATATTTTGAAAATTATACCATGCATCCAAAAATGATAATATAACATTAAATTTCAACAAAAATAAAAAAATCGACTTTGTCGATAACTGTTCTTGGATGAAAACTTTACCTAAGGCGTTTTACAAAATAGCTGATCAGTAATATTTAATAATATTCATTTTTTATTTCATTTAATACCGATTTTGTATCATAATTAAAGAAAATAAATCAACTACGTAGGTGAACACTTAATACTACGCTACTGTTGTCTTACAGCAGTATTATAGCGGGATACTTGCAGTGGCCCGCTACAGCTCTCGGCGGGGGCGTGGCCGGGGGAGGTTCTCGGCTGGCGGAGGTTTGTCAGTCGACGACTGTGATATGACGCAGGATAAAACATAGCCCCAACTGTACCAGGACCGCAGCCGGGTTTGACATCGTACGTCTGAACGGCAAGTAACGACCTCACGAGCGGACGTGACTGGCCCGACGGAGGAATTTCGGCGGCGACGACCGTGAGAACAAACATCATCGAGCGACAATTTCACGGGACCGTACAAGTTTACCTACCAGGGTCTCATGCAACTATAAGGAATTCCGTTCAGAGACGGTTGCTCACGAACCGTTAGGGAGCAACAATACATAGGTAATGAGTTATGACATTGTGTACAATTACTGGCCTCGACTGGTGACTATTACAATAATATTTTGTAGCATATTATTAATATATTATTATTGTAATAGCTAATAATAATATTATATTATATTATGTATTATTATTATATTTTAAAATGGTGCAAGTAAACGGGTGAACAGTAGATAACACTAAACAATGTTCTTCAAACAAGTTATTAATAAGTTCTGATATATGTATCTATTTAAATTTGGTTGAGCGGAGTGAAAAGGCAAAACGGTACACTACAAAATGTTTATCTACTACTCCGATCATCTAAATAATATTTAATTCTTATAAAGTTGTAACTCTTCTTAAAAATGACTCAAAATTTTGTAATTAATATATTTTGGATTTGGCAACAATAACCGAGAATAAAACGAAATCTCTTGCGCCCAATGAGAATACAACGCATCGAACATATACATATGTAAATTAGGTAACATGAAACACATTTTTTAAGGCACTATATTTGCATTTCAATATGCTATCAAAATAAGTATTACTATTGAACTGTAATGATACTCATTAAAATGAATAGTTACTTTCTAGTTATTAATTAAGTTAAATTGTTGTGTTAGAGGCAATTAAAGTTTAAAATTTAAATAAAGAAAATTGTACTAAAAATTGTTGTTTAAAAATCCAGGGAAGTCTTTCTGCTAAATGCAGTATAAAAGATTTTCAGTATTTAAATTTAAATAAACATTTTTAAACTTTTAAGGTATAGCTATTGGAAAGACAATTAGTAAGGAGATCAGTCTTAGATTTTAAGCTTAAATTATACACAAACATTTATAGAAGATAAAATAAAACAAACAACATTTCAAATAGACTATAAAAAATAGGCGTCTATAAAATGTTATAGTTTAAGTGGAAGTAATATATTTTAAGTTTATATGACCAACGGTTTGGAATTATAAAAAACCTTTTTAGGCCTACACTTTTTTTTAATTAAAATTATATTTATAATCTAAACAAGAATATTATAATAAGTAAATGTGATTTACAATGGATAGTGTCGGGCTGGATGTCCAGAAAAGGTATTATCACCATTTCTAAAAAATATATGTGTAACTTATATATAAAGAAGTTTTTATTAGACTGTACTTAACAGTAAACTACTAAATATGTTGCATCAATGACCAATGTGTACCAACTACCAATGCCCAATCTGGTAGCTACTACCTAGCTAGAACTAACTTATTTATACGCATAGTCTTTATTTTATACGACTTATATCTAGAATTTAGTTACCGTATTTAAATAAAACAAGTTTATAAAGGGTAGTTGTATATTACAAGGAAGGTCAATAATACTTTTATTATTTTATATTATACTATACGATGAATAATTCTTAGAATTTTGTGTAATTTTAATATAGAAACATGATTATATTAATTTATTTTATAGGCAATGATATTAAATATAATATTTATTTTACTTAAAAATAATAATGACATTATAAATGTTAAAAAATTATTATATATACTTTACATAAATAGGTATTATATTATAAAATACCACGATACATAGATGCCTGTATAAAATTTAATATAAATACACAAATCGCACAGTAATCCTATACATCTAAAATCCATATTACAGTATTATTAATTGATAGTATACTACAAATAGGTGAATTAAAAAATAAATTATTAAATAAATCAAGTCTTAAGTCTAAGTGTTAATGTTCTATTCATGACTAAATTTAGTTTCAATCAAATTGAATAACAAAAATATATTGTTTTACAAAAGACAATACTTACATATAATACATTTTAAGTGTATAATTTATAGTTAATCTAAATAATGTAGTTTACTCTAATAGATGTAATCAAATTTTATTGAATTCAATAAACAAAATAACAATAAGATAAACTACCGAATACTTTGAATGTATAATAATAACTCAATAATTTATATATTTGTTAATTTGTCTATAATTATAAAAAATGTACAACAAAAAAAGTATATCTTATGTGATTACAACTTTTTGAACTAGTATTTTAAATTTCTACATGATACCGTATAATGTTTAATTATATTTTTCTATTCATTTATACTATGAAAAAATACAAATATTGGTAGTGAACCATAAAAGAAAAATGCCAAAATAAGGTACTTGAATATTACTTCATTGTTCTATAGTTCTATACTATAGATAATTGTTAAAAAAACTTGTCATATTTTAATGTGTGTCGATTTATTTTATTTATCACACTAATAATAAGGTTATGTCATACCCAGCCAGTTACTAAGTAAATCACATTCATTATATAATTATTGTTCTTTCATATTTCGTACATACTAGTATACTATGCGATATTAAGTAACAAGTGATATTTAATAATAATTAATAGTTTTAGTCAAACAATTCTGCAATAAGGAATTGTTGTGTATAATATTTTATTCTAAGTAAATAAATGTTAATTCAACCTTAAATAATAATCATAAGTTCAATATTTATTCATCATAAGCAGTTGTTCATAATATTCTAATATACAAATAACTTTTTCTTAAGTTAAACGAATTATAAGGTAGTTATTTATAATTATTATAAAACTATAAATGCTGTAGGTAACTATTATTGGTAAATTATAAAGGTTAAATATTTGATAATACAGGTATGTAATTAGAATAATTATTTTAAAACTAACTATTTTCAAGTTTATCCAATTTTTTCTGGATCTTTATTAATCCTTTTTGTTACATTGCATAAAAGTTTGTATATTTTAATAAAATTTACTTTCAAATAAATTATTTGTAAATAGATAGGTATTTATAAAATCCGCTTTTATCTTGTGTAAGTGTTTTAAAAATATTTACTATAAAAGTTTACACATAATAGAATATAATAATTATGACAACTCATACAGCAGGAAATTTGTTTTGCAAAGCGTAGGTATGGGTTATAATAAAATTTACAAATTATAAGTAGTAGGTGCATACAATTATCAGTGTTTTTACATAATATATTGTATTTGGTAATATATATATATATACATGTATAAGAGTTTCATGTAGGTATTTAAAAATATTAGGTTATTTTATTTTTCAGTATTGGTATAATCATATGTATAACGAAATGCAATCGTCTCTGTAACGTTTCTATATGACTGTTGTTCACACGTATCGACAGTAATCCTATCAATCATCGTTCGTAGAGATGAACAATAAATAATTATTATGAAATATGGGAGGTCATTTTGTATAATGTTTTACTACATAAACATTTGAACAACAAAGTCAACATAGAACAGGTTATATTTTACTTATAAATTATAATACAACTCGGGCTATAACTACCAATAGTCTATACAATATTAATCATGATTGGTTTTATAAGCTAACTAGCAAAAAAAATAATTCAGTTAGCATGTATAGATTTTTAATCGATTTAACATTATATATAATAATAAGTAGAATGTGGTTTAATATTTTAAATTATAATACCTGATGTTTTTTTTTCTAAATGATTTTATATTTTTATGATGATAAGCGAATTATTTTAAGTACGAATAGTAGAAACTATAATGTACAAGCCTAGAATAATTAACTCGTATAAACGCATTACCACTTATAATAAATCATAATAAAAAAAAAAAACTCTTATCTAGCTATTGACTATTGATGTATTGATAAGTATTCACTCATCCATTATTATCTACGTAAATTATGTTAATAAACCCATGTTTGAACTTTGATTGTATGTAAAATAAACTGTATCTAATTAAAAAAAGACCTTCATTAATTATTTAATAACGCATTGTAACAACAAAATGTAATTAGCATTAGAAATATAATTATTTATACCAGGATTGCAAAGAGTAGTACTGTTGTTAACACGTTTTGTTGAAATATTTAAAGTTGTCGTGTATAAGTGGTTTTTCAGAATATTCTACAGAGTACATATTATTAAATACCATTTAACTCACTTAAAAGCTATTTTAAGTAGGTGCATAAAAGTCATAAAACTAAAATATTTTATACTAATTTTATAAGGTACTGTAGTGCATCTTACAATTTATTATGTTTTATTAAGTGGAATTTCGCGGATAATGCCATCCGTATGCAGGTAGATACTACCTACCGTAGTAATGTTGTAGAACATTACTACGAATTATGGTTTTAAAAAATGCAATAAGTATTTTAAATTCTTATTTCTATTCAACTACGAGCTATTTTAATATAATTGTTTTAGAATAGTTTATTGTGGTAAATAATATTATCACCATTTACCATAGGTACCTACTACTGTGAATCAAAATAAGTCGATGCTTTAAAAACAGAATTTAAAAAAATATACATATTATACCATATTAATCTCTAATAAATGATGAGCACAATAGACTCAATATGGCATTACAAGGAACCACACATACTTACCTACGTTATATTGTTCGATTCACAGCTTTAAGCATGGTACCCTGGTAACTGGTAGTGCGGACTAAAAGTATAACCGTGTCGATATGTGTGTAGAAACACTAGAAAATCACGTCCGTGTGTGGAAACACGAACAAGTGTGTAGAAACAATCGCAAGTGTGTGCGGTGTTCCGATCTAAACACGTAGACGCGCCTATAGTAGCATAATGTCTGGCCCACGCAATGCGACGTCAACACACAGTGGCACACTCACATTCACGGACTCATCCCAACAGCAAGTCCTCTTTGGACGATCGGAGAAAATGTATGGAACCCTAGTACATCTGACGACTTGCAATTATTGCTATACTGTGACCTGCAGACCTAGTAAAAGAAAATGACTCTAGTAAAAGAGAAGTTGTATGTGTAATTACTATTTAACTAGTTATCAGTTATGCATATCGATAATTTTTCAACAACGTCACGTCATCTTTAGATAAGATTCTTTAGATTTTATTATTTTATTATTTAAATAAATAAAAAAAAAAAACAATTGCACGTGACACAATATCCTAGTAATATTTCATCTGCGCATAACTAATACTTGTTGAAGCTGCTCGGACTTCGAGGTTGACAATAGTTAAAAGATGATTATAAAAAAAATAAAATGATATACAAGTATAGAATTAATAAGTACAAACATTTATTGATAAAAAAAATTAAATCGTAATATATTGATTAATGAAACATTTGTCAAACGTAAAAGGAATTACCCATCAATCAACTTGGCGTGGCGCTTAGATAAATAGTTATATTTTATTACTTACCTATTAGTTATTACATTATATTGAGGTCAAAATCTTACTTTTCTCATCGTATCAACTGATTGAGTAACAGTAATCAGTATTGTAATACAACTTATTCTTGAATGTACATACTATTACTATTACAATTTTTGAGTGTTAATGTATATAGAAGAAGTAAAAATGTGTAAAGAAGTTTCCTATTTATTCTCATAGAAAACTTAGATTTTGAGTGGAGCGATACCGATGAATGTATTGAATACTCGATAAGTTGTTGATAAAATGCATCGATTTTTAACTTCGAGAGTGGTGTTGTATAGTAAATTTTATTTAATTTGTATTTTATAAAGAGGCTATACATATCAATATTAGGTAATAACTTTTAGTACTTTTTTTATAATCAAAGAAAACAAACAAAAAATTACAGAAAAACTAAATCAAATATTTATATATTGTATATGGTATAATTTTAAAAATATTTTTACTTATTTACTTTATTTATGGGGATGCAAAATATATTTTTTTTTTCAATGTTGATAAAAGATTATTTACTGGATCAAAATTCTTGAAAATTTAATACAAGATCCCATTGAAATGATTATTTATATAAAAATATTACAATTACATAGGCACAATTTTTTTTTTTTTAATGTATTTGATATTTGAATTTTAACGAAATTCGACAAAATCGTAAACTAACTAGAAACACATAAACCCTCTTATTTTATATCCAAGTTTTGAAAATTGTCTAAAAGATTCCTTAAGTTATCATTGGAATCTAATATACTGATATTGGTAATACTTATGAAAAATTAAAAAAAATTAGGGGATTATATAAATGCGTATAACAGAGTTTATTAATAATTAAAATTATTAACCTTTAGTTTTATATATTAATATAGATTTCATGGTAAACGATAAACATTTAAACATTTACTCAACGAAAAGTGATTGTGCAAAATATTAGTAATGATAAGGTATATCTACTGTATCCTAAAATATTGCATATATTATGTGACCTCAACCCTAAAATACATTAAATACTAAGAAGATAATTGATAATAGAAGATATTTAATAATCGATAGGTGTCTAGGTCTAGGTCTAATTCATATAATTTTTATATACTTTATGTTATAATATAGGTAGGTACCTACCTAAGTACCTAACCTTACCTATATGTGTTATGAAATTAAATATTTATATATTTAAAACAAATATAGTTAATGAAGACGTGATTAAAAAGTTAAATTAGTTTAAATTATTTATTTGTTTTAACTTTTTTAGATTTTACTATAAATATCAAAATATTATGAAAAAAAAAAACATTTTAATATAAATACTAAGAGATAATAAAAAGTTTACTGGTATGTATATTTGGTGGAATAAGTTTATTATTATTACGGCGCTATGTTTAGAAATAATAACATAATTTTATTGACAACTGAGAAGGTTAGGTTGATATTGGTGTAAATGTAGTATAATTACTTCCATGATAACTGCTTTTATGTAAAATTATATATACTTCTATTTTTCTAAATAGATTTTACGAAAGACTTTTAAAGTAGAAATAATTCATCACCAAATACACAATAGGAAGATAAGTACTATTTTGATGTATTATTTCACATAAACGTATAATAAAATATTAAAGAATACTACATTATTTATGAAAATGTTTTAAGTACAAACATAATTAATTATTATGTAATATAGAAGAAACTAAGCATTTTAAATTTTAAATTACATTACAATTATCCATCAACCTAACCTACCTGGCATCCTGGCTTATCTACGTCAATATTTATTTTATTAATAAAAAATATTGTAATCTTTGAATAATTCATTACAAATTAATAAAATTTTCATTAAAGTCTATTGGTAGGACAAATATATTATGTTTAACATAATAAATTTCTCAAAAAAATGTTAATATACAATTAGATATCGTTAATATGAAGAAATGCCTTAAAAAGTGTAGGGTTATAAGGTGAGATATTGCATGAAATATAGTATAAATAGTAAAAATCAAAACCGTATTTAAATATATATAGGTACACTACCTTAAAGCCTATAGATTTGGTTATCCAACGTTCCTAGAGATTTTATGGTCTGAAATTCGTTTTTATTTATAAACATTTTTATGCTTGTAAGTCGTTTCCAATACAGTTCGTCTATTTGTAGAATATGTAGTTAATGTGTAGTGTCACTATAATTGAATGTCCTTGAATCTGTTATAAATGTTGTAAAACATTTTATTGTTTATATTTAATAAACAACAATCGCAACAACTTTAAAAATAATTTTACGATCACGGATTAAGTGCATGCCTCTAAGAGGTTTATTTAAGCTATAAAAGTATTCTTTATAATAATATAGTAGATATTGGAGAAAAAATCATAATAACTTCTACAGAAAAATAAGATGTATGTATTGCTTAAATAAATACAACCTCCAAATAAGGTAATGTATAAATAAATATGTATAAAAAACAAATTATTTACATAATAAAATATCGATTTTTGCTGTGTTATCAATCATTATTAGGTTTTTTAGTATTATTTATTTTTTAGTAAGATTTCTACCAAAATTAATATCATGATTTTATTGTATAAAATAACAATTCCTGAAAGATAAATATTTATTTTACCAAATGATAAATAATAATAAAGCATTATCTAAGAAAATACCTAATACATTATTATTAACTTTGAGTATCTATGTAGTATCATAAATAATATTAGTTATATTTTTAAAAATTGTATTAAATATGCCTACTAAGTATACATAAAAATTAAAATTAAAAAATCAATAAATACTTCTAATAGTGTGTCTACTTAAACAGTAAGTATAGTTCGTATTAGTTAAGTATTCCTTGTATATTTGTGGTTTTTGATAATAACACTCCGAAAATCACCGTTGATAATATCTAAAATATGATAAACTGATAATTTGGCACTTTGAGTTTAGTAGATATTTGAATGATATTTCACATTTGTATTATGCCATGAATCATAATATTATAGTATTGGTATACTTTTATGTTATTTCACTTATTAGGTATAAAATTATCAAGAATATCCTGGATTTCTATGAATAACAAAATCAACAATCGCAATATAAATTAATAACGTTTTTACATTTACATAACATTATATACAAAGTCGTATTATTATAAACATGATTATTTTGTAAGCAAATCTAATAATCTACAATTTTATGTTGTATAAAAATGTATTAATAATTCGTTAATTTTTTTTTTTTTTTTTGAATAGGTTATAGTATAGTTTTTAATTATTTATCTCTTCAATCATGTAATTTTATACTTTTTTTCTTAGTATTTATTTATTTATTTTGTTTCACATAATATATACTTACTATGCGTCAGTGCATAATACCTACCTATTAGATATAATATATTTTACTTATCCTATAAAATATGAAAAATAAATTTCAAAAATCGAGTATAGCAAAGATGATTAATATCACAAAATGCCTTATGCCTATACCATTTTGATATTAAATAAAATAGTTTAAAAAAAAATCCTGTTTTATCCTGAAAATATCAGACAAATCAACAGATATGTATATAAACTTTAAATATATTGTCAACGCGTTTAAATTAACCTAACCAAAATTAATGCAGTATAAAAGAATTAAATAATAATTATTTTTTTAAGCAGTATTATAAATGTAAAAACATTAGCATACCATTAGCACAAGTTATTGAACATGAATATTGAAACCAACTTAATAGTTATAATAGTATATTTTTCTAAAATATTAAAAAAAAAAAAAAATGTTACATTTTTAAAACTTCTTGAAAAAATGTAAACAATTCAAAATAATAATATAAGTACAATGTATACATGCAATATTATAAAATGGTTAACATGAAATCTGAATTATTAGATAAGTTTTGAGAGAAATATGCAAGAACCCCGAGGATACACATTAATTCTCACATAAATCTTGTTTTATTATTTTAACCGCACGAAATTAATAAAAAAAAAAAAAACTAAAAACCATAAAACTGTATTTGAATAATATTTATAATTTAATAAAAATAACTTTGGTAAATTTATGTGTTTTACATTTCTAAACTACCAATTTAAATTATTTAAAATTATTATACAACTATACAATGATTATTGATGAATGAATAATACTTGGTATCTTAAATCGTTTTATGTTAGCTATTATATTATAAATTGGCAGCTTATACAATGTTCATCTGATGTTAAAACTTAAAAGGGATATATTTCAAAATCATAAAACGTTATGGTCACGATACATGCGATTTTATTAAATGCCTACTCATAGATAGTCTGTAAAAGTAATTGCAATAAGCTTATTTGTGTTATGATATACCTTTATTTAATAAACGAGTTAAACAGTATTATCAATGTGGTTATAAAACTATATATTTCCTCGAAACATTGAGGGATCAAACGCATGCAATTACTTGTCACAACAAATGGTTTACGCCAACTTTGGAAACTGTTGTATGTAAATCGCTCGGCGTGTGTTGAGAACATGATATAATGCATCAATAATCATACAAAGAACACGATGCGCCCCTAAGGTAAGTATATTACATTCAATTAAAAGTGATAGATTACTGTGTGAACGACTGAACGGCATTATTTTATTCCGTATGGCGTGACTACGTAACTGAACAATGTTTTATAGTTTTTCTTATCAATTATAATATTATTATATTAATATCGGAGAAGATTTAATATCTAATTGTATACAGAAATGTTGTTTATGTCTTTTGTCGTCTATATCTAATATCCATCTGTATTATTATTATATGAATTTGGAGTTGCGTGTGTAATGTAACTTATACCCAGCTCTACCTTTTTTAAATATATTCATTATTCAAGATAAAATAAAATTACATTTGTGCGTCAGTTCTATTAGGTAACATTGTCAGAGTTAAAAATAATGAAATATGATATAATAAGTTGATTTCTTTATATTATGCGCATAATAAAATACAAGTGGTTATTCGTTTGAAAATATTATACATTTATATATTATTGTATTTGTATTAATAATGTACTATTATAATATTAACTAAAATAAAATGTAGTTTAGTTCCACGTAAATTAAAAAATAATATTTACATATTAAATTTATTCCCAACAAATTTGAAATTTTTCCAAGAACTAATTTGTGTATAATTAATTAGAATATTAATAGGTAATAATAATAATAATAATAATATATTATTGTAGATTATTGTTAGATTAAATACAATAATCAATATTACAGGTAACTATTTATTGTTTCGTCGTTTTAAAGAATAGGTATGTAGTTTTAAAGAAGATACATTATTCATTACATAATTCATTCTAAATTAGTCTAATAAAATATCTACAAACGATATAAATTTTTAAGGTTTTTAAAGTATGTATAGTTTCATACTTACAAAAGCTTAAACTAATTTACCTTATGGATTAATTTAGATTTATAATAAACATTATTATAAGAATGATATTATTAAGAAAATATTAATTATTTGGTATTATTATTATTTTTTTACATTAGAGATTAGAATATTATTGTTCATCTGTTAAAAACTTATAGTATGAATTACATAATAAATTATAGATGTTCAGTACCGTCTTAAACCTTGCTGACTACATAATATAACATATTGTGTATATTATAATCAATCGTTTATATTCACGACTACGCACTATAGTGGGTTTCGGAAACGATTCAGCATTTCAGCAAATCTTTAATAACCCTTAAAATCAGACAGCCAAGACACGATTCTACTCCCTAATCGTTTGTTATTAAAAAAATCTCAAAATTGTTTACGTTTATATGTGACTGCGCTAAAAAACAGAATGTAGTATCGTCTGCAATCGTGTGTATAGTGCGCGGAATTCAATATAATACGAATGAGGCAATAGACGATTTTTTTCCTTCTTATTCCATCGAAGAAGCGCGTCAGTCAAGCGCGGGTGAAAGTGTAATTGTATATACTGCATATATGAAATGAAAAAAAAAATGTGTATACACTTAAATATGCGTGTATTCTGATGCCTCCGGTGTATAATATAATAATCGAGAGGTCAAGGCTATGTAGGGGAACTACTCCGCCCAATGCATATTATAATAACTTTACGATGTAATAATATAATTGCAGCCACCCAATAGCTATATAGTCGTTGCAATGGATTTTGGGTATAGTGGACCTGCAGTAGTCTTTGAATAGGTTTAAAAACACTGTTTATGTGGCGCCATGGAAATAATGCACACTACAAAACCGCGATGGGCACACATTGTGGGAGCAAGCAAGGATGTCAATATAAAATAATATTATAATATTATTTTTGTAATCGCTAAAATTCACGAAATCATTAGTGTTTTCAAAACCAACGATTTTATACTGAAATTTATCTAAACATTCTAAACATTTTCATTTTTAATTACTTAGAATAAAACATAGTATTGCAAGTAGTCTTAAATGTTGATCTCTGATTTAAAGTCTTTGATTTTTGTTTAACTTAAAAAAAAAAAAACAGTTTTACTTTTTTTATTGTTATCGTGTTTTATATTTATTTTTTTTATAATTTTTTTAATGAAATATATTTTTAATTTCTTGTTCAAACAGTAGACTATATCGGAATTCTTTGA
>VUJU01004288.1:0-19692 GCA_009835225.1 Aphis craccivora
GCACTTGGAGTTATTAGAGATATTAACACATTTCAAGGTATTTCCACTGTGATAAAAATATTATTATACATTGTGATATTTATTATATCGTGTGTCCCGTAAACGCTATAAATTGTAATGCATTTGAATCATTTAATACTAGTACAATCACATTTTTACGATTACAGTTTCTTAATTATAGTTTTTAATTATTAAAATATAATTTTTGTTATTATATTAAAACCGAATAAAATGTATACAAAGCGTGAGTATTATGCAGGTTAGAGATATATTTAATGGCTATATAGTGTATACAATAGGTATTTCTATACATTTCTTATAAGTAAATTTTCGTGTTTATGAAATTAATGAAAAAAATTTTTAAGGATTAGGTAATTCTGATTAATTAGTAATTTCGTAATTGGAAGTAAAACTAACTTTAATATAGATTTTTGAAATAAAATACATAGCTTTTATTAGTAAATAATCACTGAAACGCAAAGAATAATCAGGATACCTTGAAATTGTATGGTTAATATTAAAATTCCACTTATCTGAGATTAAGCAATGCTATATTAAAACAAAAAATTAATTTAATATTTTATGCATCATCAATTTTAGGAAAATAACTCGCTTCTGTTTATTTTATATTAAATTAAAAATATTAGATATATAAATTTAAAACTATTTCAATAAAAACTTTTTTTTCATTAACATAACCGTCTTGAAAATAAGTATTATCATTTACATACATAGTTTTACATGGACTATCTTCAAGTAATCGAGAAATTTAAGTTTTATACTTTATTTACTATAGCAGACAATATAGAAGTCACACAGATGAAAATGAGTGAGAGTGATTGTGATGCGTATATGATATCGTATTTTCATTTTAAGCGAAACCTATAGTTATTAGTTTTGCATAATTTTTTAAACTGAGAATCACTATAGTTACTACTATAATGACTCAACCAGTTAACCCACGCATGTTAAATAGGTGTTTATAGATAATACCAACTGCAGCATATGCTAACCGTACATACACGTATATAATTATGCAAATGTCATGTATATACTATAAAATAGCAAACAAAAGTAGTCAAAAATAAACTAATTGCAAAGAGTAATTATTTAAGGTGTTTTATGCGTCAAATGCATATGTAATGTCAGCGGTAAAAACCTCATTTCATTTAAATACAATCGGACACAAAATTGGACTTAGAAATGATGTTGAATAAGTTTTCGGGAACTTAAAAAAAATATATATATCTACTATAGTAACTTACCTTAATCAACATTTTTGCTGCTAAGAAAAAAACATGCCACCTTGCAGGTCTAAATAGAAGTAGACTGATAGCAAAAAGTACAGGACGTTGGTGACAACGCTTTTGGAATAGTGTAAAGGGCTCCGAACGATGAGCAGTGAGTCTGGTTGATCGGTGATGATTATAGGAAATGATTCGTCAGCCACGAGCGACATTTGAGTCTGCATATCGGCGAAATATTTTAGTACGAAAATAATACCAAACGGAAAATAGAGAAATTCAAAATAAATAAATACAGGCTAAAAAACAAAAATTGTTTAAACTTGATGATAAATGCAAATAACGATAGATCAGACTATAAACGCAGAGGCGATACGACTGCGACGGCGAATAGAATTATACTAAACAGTAAACATTTAAGTATTAAACTGCTAGTCAGACGGACGACAGCGCGCGAGAACTACGCCTGGGCCCGCCGCCCGCGTGTTACATCACATAATACATTATAATATAATACTATTATTATACATAATAAATCTCCACACGTTGAGTATAACTGGTTTAAATTTCTTCTCACGGAGGACACAACTCAGTATAGTCTAATCCAATAAACGCTTCCCCACCCTCGAAACACGCGATTGACTTAATTTTTTAAAGCTTTTTATATTCTTCTGATGAGATAGATAAAAAAAGATATTATTAGTAGTAATATTGTACGTATACAAGAGAACATGCAATGGATAGCTAAACTAGCTCAAATATAAATTATATTTCATTTAAAAAACCATGTTATTTATATAGAATAATAATATATAATATACAGTATTTTACAACCAAAATAGTATTAAAATAATGGTAAAATAAGATATTCAAATTAAATAATTACAATAAAATATCAGTTTAATAAGCGTAGTTCTATAGGAGAATATCTAGATATATGTATATAGGGTATATCTGGTAGAAACCAAATTGTTCACTTATCTAGAAAATCGTTCAGTTACACCCTGTAACTTTTATGATTAACTCATACATGATGTTTTTGGAACGCGTCCGACTGGTATTTTTATTTTTTTAATACAATATTAGATTGATACGGTCACACGGGCGCAGTATACTTGAGAATTTAAGTATTTTTGTGTTTGATCAACAGAAATATACAAAGTTTATTTGAAATAATAATTAAAAGTGTAAGTCAAATGAGATAAATAGAAACAAAGTAAGGTACAAACTTCGATAGATACTATATTTAAATGTAAGTCAACACGATAAAAAAAATATTAAATGGTTTATCAATTAAAAGCACGTACAAAAAGAAAAACACGAAAATAAGTACATAGTGTAACTTATTAAACCGTATAGACACGTAAATCTAAAGGTGAAGATTGCCAAAGATCGACGGCCGTTTAACGTGAAAATAATATCAAATAGGTATTGTTGCAAAACAATTCTCGTACACGACAAGAAAAAATAATAATAACAAATCTACTAATATTTTCATTTTTAGTCGCTCATAAGAAGTAATGTTATAAAACTACGTATGAAAAAATATTATAGAAATATAGAAGGTAGGATTATTCTACTTAGTATTCATCCAATTGCTGACGTATTAATCAATATCATAATTTTTACGTTAAAAAGTAATTAGCAATAGATACCTATTATTATTACAATATTACAATGTACCTATCATACAATAATAAAACCAAAGGACAATAATACATTAAAAATATTGTAATACAATTCGTCATTCGTAATACAGCAACATACTCCTAAGTATACAGTAATAAAAATATATAACACTAAGAAACAATAATAATACATCGCATGCATAGCATATTTTCAAAATGTTAAAATATTGGCAATAAATTAAACTTAGTACCTATCTACCTATTTATTTAAGTATAAGACCAAAATAGTTTTATATTTTAGTAGTGATACACATTATATATCATTTCATAGAACTGAATTTAAAATATCTTATATTGTAAAATTTATTTAATTTAAAAGAATTAAATAATTATAATTAAAAATAAATAATGGGTTTTTGAAAAAAATTAATTATTTATTCAGACGAAGAAGGATAACTATATGTAATTATCATATTGTTGTTAATGAATTATTAATATAAAATATATTGAAAAACCATTACAAAATTCAATAAATATACAACGTATGAATAGAGAATAAAATATATTATTCTATTTAAATTAGATAACCTGTCAATGCTTTAACTACAATTCTATGTTTAATAGACCAACCATCCGCATTAGTGATACATGCAAAATTTAAAGCTCAAGGGTGTGACAGTTGTGACAAATCTGAATTTCACAATTCTGAACATTTTTAATGTTTTAATTTTTATAGTCGATTTTTGTTTTCTTTAATAAGAATAATTTATTAATTTAAAAACATTGATATAAATGAGTGGATTGAGAAATAAGCAAAATATAATTAAGACATTTCAGTATCTAATCTGTATTTGTGTACAGTACCTCATTAATGTTGTAGAAGATTGACTGTCGATCTGTGTTAAGGGTTAACATGCGGAAAATAAATATTATTTTCAGCTTACCTGGAGACCCAGGATAGCATGAAATACAGAACATATGATAAAACATTAAATTAAAACTCAAAACAAATATTTTCTGGCATAAGAGGAACATAAGTTTATTCAAAATTGTAATAACTAACCTGATTTATCAAACAATAAAGTTAAAAGTTTATTCCTACCTGCCTATATTTTTCTTAGTTCATTAAAATAACAATATTCTTATTATTTCAGGCTAAAATAAGTTTTATATTACGTAAGTACCAATATTAAATAGGTATATCATTTTATAGTAATAATAAAAATATATTATTGCAGACCATATAAAAATAGGAAAACCCAAAATACAATTTTTAAATGTTAATTGAATAGATCATGTTTGTATCCTGATTTTTAAAAACATAATATCTAAAAAAAAAATTGAGGTTATTACTATTACTATATACTATTACATTTATATTAAACTAGTATTTTTTTTTATGTCTAATGTAAATATACTATAAAAGATTATTATTCTCAAAATTTATGAATGATATCTAAAATTCCAAACATATTCCCTTTGTCATTATAATTTTCCACTTATAATAAAATTTAATATTTTATGTTAATTTAGGAAAACAATGTTTTAACAAAATTAAAATAATTTGGGTACAATTAAAATTAATACAACTATAGCCATTGCTCATCTACAGAATATTAATTACTTTTTAGTAATTAATCATATTATCTATGTATAATTAAAAATAACAGAAATAGTTGTACCTTTTTAGCGTTTAGGGAGAAATATGTATATTAGCTAACAAAACACTAAAAATAAAATAACTTCCCATTTAATTAAGAAGTGATGCTCATGTTAGTTCCTTCTTACAAATCTATAATATTATACTTTTTCATTCCACAGAACAATTTTTGTTGTTCATTTTAATGTTTTGAAAGATGTATGTATCATTTATTTTAAGTTGAGATTATTATATAGGTTCTCTTATTAGTTATTGTTAATACTTTAATTTAAAGCAAGTTGTGACATTTCAGATTCTGAGTAATGAATGTATTGGTTTTATTAACTTTTTTTTGTGTATATATTTTATAGTAATTAAAAATCAATATCTTTAATTGTAGGAAAGATAATCTAATTATTACTTTTGGGAGATAAAAATTAAGAATTCTCAGCACTTTAAGTAAAAAATTTGGAAAAAAAATAAGAATTTTATGCAAAACTTGTTTTTAATAAAATTGATATTTTAAATTTATATAACTAAATATTATAATTATAATAACTGCAATGTTTTTAGCAAACAATGAATTCAATTTATTATATTACTAATAGTAAAATAAATTACTATACATAATACATAATTAATAGCAATATAATTAGTAATTTAGGCTAACAGCAGACAGACTCTTCATTCAGAATAAATCGTTTCTTGTATTATAGATTGATTAATTTATCATTGATGTATATATTAAATGCATACATTAAAATGTAAAAAATATATTATAATGGCTTATTTGATGATGAGATACACTTATAAGACCTATAGAAGAGTGGTTACCTATTTTTTGTTTTAAATTTTAATACTTTGATTCCTTAAACATTGTTTTTAAAATTAAACACACAAAAAAAAAAAAACACTGTGACTGTGGGAACACATATAATATTTCTATACTAAGATTTGACCATAGATTATTTTACTGTTGTATTAAAATTTTAAAATTAAACTGAATGGATTCTTTCAAAAGAACATTTGTCAAATTGTAATTTTTTACCAGATTAAGCCTAGCTATTTCATATTTAAATATTCAACTATATTACAACATACTAAACATTTTTGTGTCAAATATAAACTTTAATCAAATTTTAAATGGTCAGAATTTCATAACTCATATATGATATGTGATTAATTTATGTTTTATGGGAAAATAATTATTAAAAAAAATACATTATGTATAACAACTAAAATTATTTGAATATAATATAATACTATTGCCATAATAATAGTATTATTATATTAGGTATTGTTTATGATATACCAAACTTACATATTGGTGTTAATAAGACTTTCACAGCCATCCAATTTGTCATCATCACTGCAAAGTTCTGATCTTCCAATAAGGTCTTTACAGGTTTGCTGTAGTTCTTTTAACTGTTTTTCATTATTCTCTATTCTCTATAAAATTATGAATATTATTTTATTATTGGACATAACTTAAAGCATGAGTATATTTAATTTTATATTACAGCTAATATTGATGACAGTGCTTCACTGCCTGGAGTCATAATAGTCATCAAATTGTTAGCTAGTT
Organism: Aphis craccivora; assembly: GCA_009835225.1. Lineage (NCBI taxonomy): Eukaryota > Metazoa > Arthropoda > Insecta > Hemiptera > Aphididae > Aphis > Aphis craccivora. Next base: position 6,097 of record VUJU01004288.1, read on the forward strand.
GTTTTAGGTTAACTAATCGTTTTTCATGTTCATTAAGCTCGTGTTCTGAACCGGAATCTGACATGCCACTATCAGAAGCTGATCCAAAACATCCAGATTTTTGGTTCCCGCCAACAGCACCATCACCACCAAAACCTTTGAATTTCATCTCAAGCTCCATTAGCTGTTTGTCACACTCAGCCCATGTGATCAATGCATTCTGATATCTCAATATCTCAGTTTCTAATCTGTAACCATGAACACAAATGTAAATACAACTGTTTATAAGACAAAGTATAATAATATTAGTTAATCAAGTATTTATATGATAATTATTTTAATTTATTATGTTTTACTCCAGTATAATATTATTTTGCTTTAATTTAAGTTATTGCCTATCAGAAAATACGAGAATTCATAAACTATTATCAAATACACCAACAACTAAGTATTGTCCATTTGACTTACAAAATATATACAGGATCTATGAAAAGCATCCTGATCTACCAGAAATGTCGATTTGTTGTGCAAGTCGTATAAGTAACAGGTTTATGTTGACTGAGAAAGTTTGCATAAAAAAATTTAATCCACAATTTATCAAAGTAAATGCATTTAAAATAGTTTTCATCAATTAAATAATGTAGGACGTAGGTATGTTACATAAATTTAAAATAATGGGTAAAAACTTAAAGTTAAAAATAAATAATTAATAATAATAATAAATTAAATATTGTTAACATTTTTTGTTCAATAATAATATTACATACAATTTTAAAAATCAAAACATAAATGTGGACAAAAATAAATAAATCTCAACAAATAATTTCAAGGTTCAAAGTTGCAACAAAGTAATCAAATATAGAGTGCAAGCCTTATATACACCTCAGTTTGAAAATGATATTAATGGAGTATTATTGATTGAAGTAGGTACTAGGTAATTAACTTAGATCTTAAAAATTATAAATACAAATATACTAATGGTTTGATGAAAATTGTATGTAGACAAATGGAATTCCTAATACGCTCTTTAATGAATCAACAAATTATTATAACAAATTTTTTATCGAAAATAATAACGATCTTTGGGATACAAAACAATGCACAATTTTTGGCACGAGTATAAAATCATCAAACAGAATGGAAATAAATTACTATGAAAAATGGACAACAATGTCAAACAACACTATTACTATTAAAAGAAAATGTCAAGAATTAGCTAGGTATAAAATAAATGTATAAAAAAATATTGAACAGAATACATTTAAAAAATGTTATTGACGTTAACAGTGAAAATAAATGGTTGTGTCCAATAAGACAAGATGTGCAGTTTTGTGAAGAAGATATAGGTTGCCCAATGATATGTGACAATCAATTAATTGGAATTGCCAGTCAAAGATATAATTGGAGGACTTGGGCAATGAAAATAGACTGTGGAAATTTAGATGTAGAATTCAGATATTTGTTTTTAAATAGGAAATATGTGAATTGGATAAAACAAATTATTGGGACAAATCCTTAAAATTTACAATGTTGAGGTTTTTTGTTTTTAGTTTATCAAATAGTAAAAAGACTTTTTAATATCACTCATTCCAAATACTTGAAAAGGAGACTTTAGATGTCTAATACTATATAGAACATAGGTAAGCTTACTTCTGTCTAGTGTTAGCATAAATAGAATATAGATCTGCGACTTCTTTGCTCATATGATTCAAAACATTATTAGAATCGTTCAACTCATTGAAGTGTCTATTTAATTCCTCGGTAATGTTCACTATGTTGCGACTATTCCAATAAGTATCCAAACTTGATAATTCAGTCTAAAAGTATTAAGTGTAAATTTATAAAATATCTATCAAACTTATATTTGGATTGTTATAAAATCAAAGCATAATATATATTATTTATTAACATACCTTAGCAGTGTGGATTAAGGCTTGGAGTTCGTTTTTGTTTTGTACGTTACCATCCAATCGATCATTACGAAAAAATGACATCAAACGACTTTTTATCGCAGCTATGTCAACCTTTAGCAATTGGATTTGCTCCTGTTTTGAAATATCTAGTTCCAAACGTTCACACTTCTTGACCATACCTGAAAACAGATAATACAATTAGTATTAAATTAGTGATTTACAGTAAAGAATAATAAATATGAGAAAAATAAAATTATATTATACATTATACAAGGTACAAGGTTTTATTTAACTTTAGAATAATTTTTTTGATTAAAAAAAAAAAAAAAATGAAAAAGTGCATGTGAGTTAGATTGGATTTTTACCAAAATGTTTTTACCTTTATAATCTGAAGTACTTACAATAATAAATTTTTATTAAAATTATTTTTAATAACCTACATTTTAAAATTATCATCATTGGGTGGCTTCTTATAATATCAAGTATTCATGTAATTTATATTATTTTAACTAATACTCTTATTGAACTTATTAGGGACAGATTTACAGATTGTGTATACATCAGTAAAAGAAAACAAATTTTAAATTTAAATACTTACAAAAAAAATATATATATTTGTTTAATAAGTATTCAACACATATCGAAAAGTATGTTTTTAACGTTTATGAAATCCTACCTATATAGGTACTAGGTATAAATATTAAATGTTATTAAAATATTTAATTTATAAATTAACTAAATATTTTTTATTAATAGAAATTACTTAGAATATAACCATAATATCGTAATGTATTTTAATTCTTAAAGGAAAAAAATCCGTTTGTAAAAAGTGGTATTGACACCAAACGCGCATTAGATAAACATTTTTTTGTCTTGCACACACGTTTTTTTTACCTTCGTTTTCAGTTACGCAAGCTATAGTGTTATTTAGTTCGATGATGCATCGTCTCAACGTTTCTGTCTCTTTAGATCGGTAATTTCTAACCCTGTCTTTCATGACGTCAAACCTCTGGTTGATATCGATTTCAGGAAAATCATCGTCGACGACAGCGGACGATTCATCAAGGCAAGCCGCTGCGGTTCGATAAAAATTTGTCTTTTTCGGGGTCGATCGGTGAAGTCGTTCTAGGTCATTCTTAATCTGTTGGAAACTCTCGTCTAGGCTACAGTCAAAAACACTGGAAGAATCTGTCTCGTCCGCGCTTGTGTCGAATTCTAACCGTTGCGACTCTAAGTCGAACAACGGCGTTTCAAAATCGGACATGCCGCCGTCGTTGTCCGGTTTGCGGTCCATGTGGACTTATATTATTATACTTTATGATTCGCACGCGGTTATTTTGTTTTTACGAGCCCGCCAGCACCGCAGAGTAGTTGTTTATAAATAGAATAGAATATACCACAAATATCTTTTCTAGCGGTTCTAGGCCAACGTATTCTAGGTTATTTTGTCATCATTCGCACGAAATAATAAGTAAATTGACATTTTTCTGCAAGATACATTATTATTATAAATTATTAACCATATAGGTGTTATGCAAACGCACTTTTATAACACAGTACGGTCCATTTTGTGTTTTTTGTAGTTTTTATTATTTTAACAATTGATTTATAGCAATTTGTAATATTTTTATTTTTAAATCATTATTAACATTTTCCTTTACAACTAAGGACACCAACAGGCAACAATTATTTTAAGTATTATTACACACCCAATAAAAAAAAATATAATGTAAATTTACAAACGGTTCAAAATGTATAAAATGGACGTTGTAATGTTGTATTGTTGTACAATAACAAATAAGCATTCAAATAATATACAATTTTAAATATCTTATGGTCATATTGTAATAGAACTTAGGTACCTACTAGTTACCTACCTATATATATTATATAGGTAGTACGAATATTTGAAAATAAAGAGATTTCACTATAGAATTAACTATTACTTAATCGATAGTTATTAAAACTTAATGTTAGTTACAAGTGTAATACACTTATAAGTTATGGGTACCTAGCCTTATAACCACAACGTATATACCTATCAACAATTTATTTTACATTAATTATATGTATAATGTATCTTGATATGTTGTACACATTTAAGTCAAATGTGTTCTATTTATAGAAAATAGGAAACTATATTACTTAATTAAAACTAAAAATGTTAAATTGAATTTTAATTTGTTTTGTATCATTATCATGTCAGTATATTATTTTGCCATCTTTACGCTAGGAACAAGTATTGAAGTATGTGTTATTGTGTGATAGTAAAAGTGCTGAAGTTTAACATATATATAACAAAAATAATTTAAACATTAAGTAAGTATATATTTTAAAATTCAAAAGAATAATTAGGTTTGTTATTTGTTTCTAGTTAACCCGCATTTCATAAATTTATAACACATAACTGTATAGCCGTATAGGAGTATTATAGGACAATAACATATATTATGGAAAATATAAACAATGGAATTAATTGTATTCATGATAAAATCACATACTTATATCTGTTTAAACAAAACAAAAATAAACAATCATTTCAACCGAAATATAATCTCAAGACAATTTAGATAAATTAAATACTGGTCACTTTTCTAAATAAAAAACGAACGTTTTTATGAATAGTTTTAACAAAATACTTAGATGTTGTTTTTTTAATAAATATAATAACGATTAAAATGTTCTATACATTAATAATAACTACAGAATATGACCGATAACAAAAACAGATGTGATTTTAATAGTATAAAAGTACTCATTGATAATAAATATAAAAAACGGATCTATATTAAGTATACGCGTTATAAGGATTAAGTGAAAAACATTTTTAGAAAAGTCCATTTGATACCTATTAATATAATATCTACTTAGTGATTTAAATGTATAGAGTATAGACTAAGCGCTAAGGATTTTATTAACTAAGAGACGTAGAAAAAAAACACGTTTCCTGCGAGACTATGATTGTGTTTTCATAAACGACGAGGACCCCTTGAAATATTTAAATTTTATACACATTCTCGAATAGATGATTTATTATTATATAATATGTATAAAGAACACAGGAAGTGGCCATATAATAATCTTGTCTGACAGATATAAATAATAACATTGTACTTTTTTTACAATACTTGACGTAAAGGTCAAAGGGTACCTACCGAAAGAACAAAATAAAAGAAAAACGGAATCTGAAGTAAGTTATAAAGCTCATAAGGTAAACTGCATATTAAAGTTTTTAATAAAAAATGTAATTAAAAAAATTAACAAAGGAAGTAGGTGCAGTTTACTATGGGAAAAATAAAATACTTTGCGTTATTATTAATGGATAATCGATTATATTGAGTTCAATTTAATTATTTCATTTAACTGAAGGATGTCGTATTTAAAAATGATTTTAACTGGAGCTAGATTACGAAAGGGCGTTAATTATAAAATTTATTGTTATTGAACTTAGACTAATGTCCAATATTCATTTATTGTGTATTGTGTATGTTATTCAATATAATTGATACATGTAATAGAGAAGGTCGGAAGTGTACACACTACACAGAGTACAAAATAAGAATGTTGTTAAATTATTAAATGTATCACATTATGTACATCTGATATATTATCTTTCAATCGAGTATGAGTATTTGAATAAATAATGGGTTAAACTTTGAATATTTTATGAGTTCTGACGACACATGGGGTTATCTATATTATGTTACCATGATTTAACGAAAATTGAATCATCATTTGATTTATCACATTGATACATCATTTATTGAACAGTGAAGACACTCACTTGGCAGAATTAATATCCGCTTAACCGCCTGTCTATGTCTAATAATTTCAGTCAAATATAATTTTTTTAACTCACAAGTCAAAGCTTTAGAGGAGGATTTTATACGTAGAACTTAACTAAAAACATTTAGATTCATATTTTATCTAAATACATTGTAGATGATTATATTATAACTATTGATCATACTAAGCGATTACAAAATTATCTTTATAATGCCCGATAAATACATACAATAACGACAACAACAGATAAGTATTGATTTCAATAACAATTAAATACGTTAATAATACCTAATAATATTCGAACACATTCAATAGGAAACTTTACCAACAATACTCTCAAAAATGTGTATACAGGAAAGTCGAAATTGAATGGCAGGCAATATGAGATATGGACTATGCAATTGCAAATCACGTTGTAGAAACAATAATTATTTATCCCTATTTATGTTACCAATAAATAATAATAGCTACGTCATATGAAATAAAAATTTATCGTATCCGATACTATACAATGATGGGGTTAGGAAAAAATATTTTTTTAATTAACTTTGATTACAATGTTTCAAATCTTTTAAAAATATAATCAGCTCAAGTACTGTTAAAAACGAAAATTCATAATATAAAAGTACTTAATTGGAAGAATGCTAGGGTTCGTACTTAGTTGAAACATAAAAATACTGTGGGATCGGAATAAATCAATGAGTGTTATTATAATACAACTATACAATATTATAATATTGTAGATTATCACGGGTCAAACGGTACAACTGGTCGTGTGTGATTAAGCGTCAGAGGCCTGTTGATTCCAGCGGCTCCAGGTGGTAGGTAAATCCCACGTTTCTATGGTACCGACGAGACAGCACGTGGTGCGTACCGAATGCTAAAAACGAGTGTGGTTCGCAGAGTAGGTATAACATTTGCGCGTGACGAGATTTCAGAACGCTATTATCATTTCTATTATTATTCTGTCATCGCAAAGTTGTTGACACACATAATATACCTATTATAGTATTATATAGTGTACATTGTAGATGTTATTATGTACGTTGTTTAGAAAAATAAAAACACAAAATGTATTAAAATGGACCGCACCGATTAACATGCGGTTTTTTCATGTTTGCAAAGGTTTATTTTTGTATATACGCTGACCGTCGGCATAAATGTATTATAGGTATTGTCGCGTGCGTAAGTTTACGAATGCTAATAATTAATAAGCGTAATAAAAAACCACGTCTCAGAGATGACTGTCCCAAGCCCCGACGAACCCACACAAGTGCGTAACACATTATTTGAAAAATTAATATTATTATTACTATAATACTAACCCTTCGCGTGTGAAAAAAAACGTCCCCGTCGACTCTTTAACGACGCGTCGACGGAATGGTGGCGATGTTTAAGAGGAGGGAGAGAATATTTAATGAAACGGTTACCGAATGCGTAAACAAAATTCAGACGTCTGAGAGGTCGTAGTCCACGGGATAACGTGTTGCAATGTGTCCCGAACACGGTTAATAAATTAAAATATGTTTATACGGTATATTGGAATATTATTCTAACGGTGTATCGTGTAACTTCTGATACGGGTCCTTTACGACAAAATTATTGGAATTTGGAACACGCAGTTATGTGAATTTCGTTCGTTATCTCCTGATTGACTCCAGCGACGCGAGTGTGTACTGTAGTACTCATAATAGCCAATAAGTAATAATAGTAATAATAATGGCCGTCGTCGATGTAATATTATAATAACATGGTAATTGCATTCTGTCGGAATTGACAAAGCAAAACGATAGGCAAAACTCGCGACGTAAAGCCGGGTTTCCACTACACAGCGTCGTGACGTGTTCTGTTTGTTGAGTATCATGTCGTAGGTAACACATAATCCACAAGTCAAACAAAATATTATTATATTATTTATACTCAACACAACGCGAAACGGTATAGTGGAAGCCCGGATTAAAGCTTATAAATCTGATGCCGACGGTCGTTGTTGGTTAGGACGCTAAAGTGATAACATTTACAAACTTGAATGCAACGCGATTGCTGCGTGACGCGAGAATACGAATAGACGTGCATAATGAAAAACGGAGAAAACGATATTAAATCACAAGCACCAAAAACACAAAATATTAAGAATGTTAATAATTGCAATATACGCAAGTCGCACGTTGAACAAACTGTTAAGCGACCGACAGTACGAAGACGAACGGTTCGGCAGCTGCTGATTGACTGAATCTGTTATCTGAATTACGGAGTATGGCCCGACGACAAGGCGGCGGCTGCGGCGGCGAGTGGCGACGGCGAACGAAAAGCGACGGCAGTCCATAAAGCACGCGCGCGTTCCGTCGAAAACCGCGGTTCGGCGAAGTCTACCAACTACAACCGTGGTCGAAACTCACACGCACGAGGGTCCACGAGAACAATAATTAATTCATCTCGGCGGCGATTCCGTCAATTACGTTGTTATCAAACGGAAGCACAAAAGAGGGGTAGAGCGAGCGGGACATGCGTTTTATTAGCGCGCACCACCGTCAGTGGTCCCCAAAATGGTTAAACGGGTTTCTGGTTCAGTGATAATAATTTATAACACATTTGCAATTTATTATGGTTGATAACTGACTAGTGATCCAGCAAAATGGTTTTTAATTTTATTGCTAAAAATATTAAAGTATCTGCACAAGCACAGTTTCAATACCTTTTATTCGATTCTATATAAAAATTCAAATAAATGATTCGTATACGACTTACTACATAAAACAATAACACTGCGAACGTTTTTAAATTCAAGTTTGTGATAGAAGACAGAAGAAGCGATTCTATTCTGTTCGATTTAATTATATCAACAAGGCAATGGGTATTTTTGTGTAATTACAAATTATTACATTTTATATTTAATGCGATTTAAATGGCGGCGACGATGAGTTTAAACTTTTTTCATAGGCCCTTATTTGGTATACCTACCGAAATATATTATTCAGAATCCAGAGATGTGATAGCCACGTGAATTTATAATTATTCATGGGGCTATTTTAAGATTTAAAGTTAGACATACTCTATATCATCTACCCTTTTCTAATTTGTAACTACTATGGTGACTCGTTCATATACTTCATTTTGAAACAATTAACCAGATTCTGCGCCCCTTTTTAATTTTTTTCTCTACGTATTTAATTACCTATACCTAATTATAAAATGACATTTACAGAAACGAAATTCTCATTATTTTACTACTATAATTATATTTATTTGTATTATTTATACCTGCAGACTGCAGTATAGATCAGATAGGTTAAAAAGTATAAACATAACAATACATAGAGGTATCTAGTGGTATTTTTTTATGTCAAAAATGCAAATATTTCATTAAAGGCTATTGTAATTTATAGATTTAAAAGGAACTGGGAAGATTATCAAAATTTAAAATTGTAAACTTTTAACTACAACTTAACTTACTTTATTCAATTATTATACATTTATATGATCTATTTAGATAATAGGTATATATTACAATAAGATAGAGAAATAATAGAAATATAGAGATCAGACACTTATAATTTTAAATAATAAAGTGTTAAACGAGTTACAACATGCAGTTGATAATTACTTAAAAAAAAATATTAATATAGATAATTTAGTTTATTGGATGTAAAATGAAATCATATTAATGATAATGTATAGAATACTGATATATACAGGTAATATTATGCTGATATACTTTATTATACTAAGATATAAATTCTGATAAAACTAAACGATCGAATGTTTAGTAAATAGCAACACGATACCATGATTTAAATGAATATACAGTATGATACATTTACGATGCATTCGATCAAAATATGTATGTCATAAAAGTATATAAAATAAAAATATAGTAGGTACTTCAAATGTATTTATACATTTTTATATGTAACGAGGAAAGTACGAGTATAATAGGTATCCACTATGTAACAGTTAGGTAGGTATATTATAAAAACATTATATTGCAAATTACATTGTTAGTATTGAGAAATATATATTCCACGACGATGATGAAACATGAAGGTTTATTTACAAATTATTTATATGATTACACTTTATTAATTTAATATCCTAAATTTTGTATATACAGTTAAAATGTATAGGGTGTTTTATCGTTTTCCTCTATTAATCTCATGAAAAATCAGGAAAATATGATACACCTAGACCTGCTGGTACTTATTATTTTGTAAAACTGTTCATACCTGATTTTTAATTTATAAAATCTAATTAAGTTGCATAAGTTATTATACATACGCGAGGTAGATCGGTAGGTAGGTAGGTAATTGCTAATTAACATGAAATTAAATATCATTTAGGTTTGACATCATTTTTTAAGTCAGGGCAAAGCCAAAAATTATTCTTGTGCCGTGACGGTTAAATAACGTAAAAGATAAGTTTTAAATTTCAAGTACCGGAGTATATCTATTATATAAAATGTATTTTGTCATTGGTAAGATTATAGCTAGTGTAAATTACATGGAGATTTAAGATCCAGCAGCTTTAAGGCTGCGGTGTTTGTGTCAAAAGTAGTAATGTATAACGATGAACCAACAACATTATTTAATAAAAATATAATATAATATTATAATTTGTATTTTTAAAAATTGTTTACTAATATCTTAAACAATTTTTGTAATAACGACCAATGAGCAATGAGCATTAAAAAAAACGTTTATTATATAATATATAATACATAATGTTGAAACTTAATTGGACCAACATAATTATTAGTGCAACCATGCGTTGAGACTTTTTTTTTATTTAAAAAAACGTATAAACCTGAGATATAATTATATTTTTAGCACTCATATACAGAGCCAACGTTCCGAGGTAACAGTTATAATTGTTTACAATAAAACTTTTCTTTCTGTTCCATTGTAATGTACAACTATATAATATGTCCATATACATCACGCTCTAATGACCACGGTGAGGTGTAATGTTGGGTTGACAACTCGATACTAAAATATATAATACTTCCATAACGGGCATACATCAAAAAGTATGTATTGTATACAAATCATAGATCGATAAAAATCGTTTTCGGCGAAATTTATCATAGAATTGCAGACTGCAGTATTGTACGAATAAAGTTTAGTAGTTTGTCCCTGCAAAGTAAATAATCATATTTCATAACTATACATAAGTATATACCTACTATACATACATCCACTATTATGAAATCTATTAAAATGATGTGCAAAAAAAAAATGTATTCAAAAATAAAATCTCAATATGCATGAATAAACGTTTTAAAATTTGTACACTAAATTTATAGTTTTATTTAAGTTTTATTTATATTAACGAATATATAGTAGTTGTTTTTAAATAAATCTTAAATAGTTAATCTTTTCTAATCATAACAATTGATAATTGGTTCAGAGCAGTATTGATACACAATAATAAGGTGTACAAAGATTAAGAATATGGAAATCGACAAAAATACAAAATTGTCAGAACATGGTAAAAAAATAAAAAACCGAAAAGGACGATTATATACCTATTATATATATATATATATATAAAAAAAATGGAAAAATAAAAGTTTAAACGAGTACATAATTGGAAATTATGTCACAGTTCTATTAATGATTACAAAGAAAACTATACCTACTACAATAGAACATTTAAATATATTATGATACAACATTCATGTAAGTATATATATATTTTTAAATAAGATGAGATAAATTTGAAAACGAATAAAATAATACTTATAATAATATAATGGATATTTAAAAATAAAATTTATGAGTTATAGTATTTAACTTCTATCAAACTATAAAAACAAGAAATAACGTTTACACGCCTCAGGGGCTGACTAGCCTAGTGATCTATTGTGCTATAGAGGACGGACAGCGATTCTCTATCTTTGGTTGGGTTTGGGGCCAGTGCCTTGTAAGTGGTTCGATTACATATCGATACATAAATATAGACCACTGTTATACCTTGGATAATGGGCCAGATTCTTCCCAGCCCACCCCTGCCCACGCTTACTTATACATTCGTAGAACTATATATGGCATAGTATAGGTACCTAACACCTTAATATTATAGGAATATGAGTATATGATATATATACGCTATATACAGTTCTAAAACTGATCATAGTCACCTCATTGGTGGGATAGTGTATTTTACATTAGCGTTAGAATTCAAAACTATTATACGTAGGTTTGAAGGTGGGCGGTAGCTCGAGGCCGAAATTAAGATACAGAAAAACGAGATTGACAGTTGGCATATTATCTATATTTTTTTTTTCGAAAGTTGAGATTTGTTCGTTTTTCTCGGTCATTCACTTACTGCTGCTGTAGCCGGTGCTGTGGAGGGTGACGTACGGTGGCGAAAAAAAGAAAGACTATATATAATATCGATTGTTTTTAACTCAGGGGTTTATGATAAACCATCATAATACATATTCATATCATACCATATACGACAGTGGGTTTGGATTGACAAAAATTGATAGGTACATAATGATAATTATTTACCTTTGATCATGGTTTGCGTGGCTGCGTGCGCCACTTCCACGCGGATTGCCATCTACGGACTGCCGTTGGTTAGGACCACAGGTGAACGAGAAATATTGCAAAATAACAATAATAACGACGAATATCAGATTTCAATAGTTAAGTTTCGCACAAATTGCAGACGATAACTATACACGGACATACGGTAGCGTTCGGCCGTCGTACCACACTGCGCTGGCGCTGCGGATGAACTGGTTCATGATGGCATACATTATTATACTTATTAGCGCGAAACGGTAGCGACAACAATGAGCCAGCGGTAACAGCGAATGGAGAACGGACGTAGAAGTATTTACGAAAAGCGATCGATATATTATTAATGTGTAGGTGTACTACGACGACGCACGTCTAAAATTATTACCAATTTAACATTATTATTATTGTAAGCTATTATTGAGTGTCATACCACTGTACAAGATTATAATATAATATTGTGTTAGCGGCGAACGCGCGATCACCGAACAGGTGATTGCGATACTACCAAGTACCAGACCGCGCGAAACGCGTGCGCCGCGAGAGGTTCTTGTGCGAACACACACATTATTATTATATATGCAGGCGCGACGCTACACGGAACAGGTGGGGCGCAGTCGTCGCTCGCCCGCGACCTGACGAATAATACCATAATATTATGGTTTAGGAATAGGTATAACATGTGTACACTGTACATATTATACTCATACATAACTTGGCGGCTAGCACTTGAGTAATATATTTATTATATATCCACATTATAGTCGCGATAATACGATATTGAATACTGTACAGCGTAACTACAGGCGATAACTTTAAACACGCCCAACCGACTCTCCATTTTAATATGCAAAAATAATGCATTTGTCCTAATTATGATTTTTGGAATTTTGATATGCAAATGTACTCAATGATCCCGCTTCAATCGAGAAAACCATTTTATTTTGCCCTTTTTTTCTGTGACAGATTTTCAATTGTCGATAAATCGTAATTATACCAATGGCGTGACTACAGGAAACAGGATGGCAGGGCACGGCAATGCCATAGACTTAGAAGGGTCCTCAATCTTCGTAAACATAGTTTGTATAAACAAAAATTTGAATTTTATTTTAAAATTCACGTCATATACTCAAGAGTTTAAACAATTTCAAAACATCATATTTTATATAAGAGTGTGGGCATGCAGTGCTGAGCTTTTATATTATTAATTGAAGCAATGTAGACAACGAAAAATTTCATAAATTAAATAAGAAAACAAGTACAAACTATCGTTTTTTTTAAAAAAAAATTTTTAATGTTTAGAATTATTTTGATAGTACAAATAGATTGGAACCAACAATTATTTGGTACTGTATGTCTGCCCCGGGAAGACTCCATTTTAAAGTGACACCTAT
>VUJU01004289.1:0-19690 GCA_009835225.1 Aphis craccivora
ACTTGAGTGTAGTGTTCTCTTTCTCTTAATATGTTTTGATTAATTTTTATTTTTATCCAAAGTGTTATCATTTTACTGTGGAAAAGTAAAATATTATTTTATACTATTTCAATAAATTGTATAGGTAATGAACCAAAATGGACTTATGCCTCTTCATGGTACACCATATCTGGGATCAACTATAAACTTATTAAAAACATCAAAAATAATCAAAACATATAATGCATTTAAAGGAACCCAGCTTAAGTTAATACTTATGTTTGAAAATAAACAAGAAGTTCTGTTTAAACCAAAATGGTATGTACATTTAATAAAAATATTATTTTATTATAGATTCTATTGTAATTCAAATTTTAACATATATTTGTGTTATTTAAATAATTATAATTTTTAAAGTGTAATAAGTTATAGTTTTAACTAATGATATATATGTTATTAAGGTACCTAGAATCTGATATTATTGAAGGCAATGTGTATGCTGGTAAAGATCGTTATAATGGTGAAATAATAGCATTTTATATTTCTCTTATACTTGGATTTCCACGTGTTCCAATTGTGGTGAAACGAATCTTAGATGCATCAGAATTGCACGAAACAGCAAATGTTGGATTAAAAAAAACAATGTACATAAATTGTAAGTTACTTTCTATTATTTTTTTTGTTAAATTAAACAACTATATTGTATATAAATTATATAATTTAACAACAATAATAAAAAGTCCAAATCTATTAAAATTTTTCTTTTCATTACACATGAACTAAAATAACTTCAAAAATGTAATATAATTTTTGTTACTTTATCTAATTTGTATATATTATTAATTACATGAATTTTGAAGTTGTGTACTATTAATTTTTTTGGGGCGATAAGCAACAACCAAGGAGACATGTGTTTATGGAAAATGTTATTATTGTAAACATGAAGATCCTGTATGTACAAAAAGTGAACGTCTAGAAGGAGCAGCAATATTTCATCTGCCATCAAATATAAAGCTTAAACAACATTTGCATCCGTGGAGAAGGACATATATTGAAAACAAAAGAGCCAGGTTTAAAATACATTTTTTTAAACTATTAATTTGTTTTTTTTTTCTGGGCCGACTACTAGAGACACTACTGTGTATATATATAATTTATTTATAGAATACATTTATATAATGTAATATAATACTAATGACAGTAAGTTCAAAGAAAATCCAATCTCATTATACTTAATAATATTTAATTCTAAAGATATGACTTCCAATAAAAATGTTTTATTGACCTAAATAGAATATTTATGAAATAAGTGTTGACTGTTATTAGAAGCTTAACTATCTATTAGTATTATAATGAATTAATTGCCAGCTATAATTAAAGGACCATGATACAATATAAAAAGATTTTAGGAATTTTAGCTTAATTGATATCTAAATAATGGCAGTACTAAAATTTGTATACATTGATTCGTTGAGGTGCTCGAGTGTAAGAGAGATAGTGGCGTGACGTACCTACTAACGTTACAAGATTACACGGTGTGGCAGTGGCCTTTACTTTTATACAGGAATTGCCGACGCGGTAATAGGTTATTTATTTATACTTTTTTGTTACAATATGTATATGCGATCAACAAAAAACAATTAGAAATTAAAACAATTATCATAAATCTTTGGGTTTTCATAAATGTTATTTGTGCTTTATCGGCTTACTTATAATTATAAATGTACGTAATTAAATTAACTATGATAATATGCCATATTAAGTATGGTATATTATAATAGCTTACAAGACAATATTTTTTTGATATTTCACATAAACTTGTGTAATGTATACTTATTATTTGTTATACTAAATTCTAAAAATAACAAGTTAATTATTATAATAATTATTGTTATTTCTCTAAATGCCAGAGAAGAAAGAGAAATTATTTTAAACAAAAATATAAAATTAAATTTGAAATCTTGAGTATCTTTTAGTTTTTAGAACTTATTTCTTTAATATTTAGTCTTGATATTGGAGCTATATTATGATTTTGTTAATCAATATTTATACGATCATATACATTTTTCACTGTATATTTTTCTTATGGTTTTGAATTTAATTTTATGATTTTGCTTATTTTTATTGTGGTTGTGGTCTAATTTATCCATGTTTCCTAATTACCTACTAGTGTCAAGAAAGTAAAAAATATGATAAGTATAAGTACAATAATTATTATATTATTACCTATTAGTTGATAAAAAAAATATCTCTTTACAATTCAGGAAAGGCATTTTTGATTTAATTTAATTAGAGGTAGTTTTTGATTTTTTTTAGTATTTTTTTTTGAAATGTTGATAAAATAATTATGGTTAAGTTAAACTTTAAAATTTAATACAAGATTTCTTATAAGTTATTCTTATTGTAGTTAAAAAAAAAAAAAAAATCATAAATCGTTAGTCATGTTTTTTTCTTATAGGTTCTTACCTATATTAATTATTATTTATATTCATAATTTTTTTTTTTAATCTATAGTTATTACCTTTTTTTTACTAGTCAATTAAGCCCATCTGATTAATTTGCTTGAGGCCCGTGAAACATTTAATCCGGCACTGATTCGACACAACATAGTTTTTAGAAAAAATAATTTACTGTAAATTTTACTAATATTTTTTTACTGGAAAAAATTTACCATTTATATTAATTACACTGCATAAGGAGAATAAGAAATAAAAGATTATGAATTATTACTTAATGACTTGATCAAAAACCAAAATTGTAATATACAATTTACTGATTGACATAAAGGAATTCGTTTTCACATTAGGATACAAAAACCTGAATTACAACATACATTTTATATAGGGCATCTATCTAAAAGTTTGATGAAAAAAATAAAAACATTAGAAAAAACCATATTAACAATCATCTTTTGCGTCCTTGTAAACGTACAAAGGTGATGGTCAATCATTAGTTGAAATATTCACATGACATACAAAATGAATATGAATGAATAACTTAGGTCTTAGATCGTGTTGTCGATTTCTGTAAATAAGTATAGGCAGCCGCCATGCCGTTAAACCTTGCGATGTTACACAGCTATCTATCTGGTCTCTGGTAGTCGGTAGATTAGTAACCTAGTAGACTCTACCGCCTCAATAAATCGTTGTATACAAATTTTAGTACCTACCACTGTTTTTATATTAATTAATTATCTATTGATTGAACCAGTCATTTTTTTTTTTTATTTATGATTCGGGGTCCTTTACGCTTTAATCAGTACTTTTATTAGTTATGACCTGGCTCATATACAAAAAAAATAATACAATTTTCAAGGGTGGGTATTAACCCATAAAATGTTTCTTATTTATGCTTTGTTATAACTTATTATTTATTTATACATATTTATAGAATACTTTTTAAGTATGCATGATAAATTGATTTCATTATTTGTTTTAGATGGGAAGACGATAATAATTACTGCGATAGTGTTAAATCTAACTATAGTTCTGAAAGAGTCTTAGATTTCATTGATGCATCTATTTTTGATTTTTTAATCGGAAATGGAGATCGGCATAGATATGAAGTTGTGGAACAATTTAATAACACTATTCTTTTAATAGATAATGGAAAAAGGTATGAAGGGTTTATAACACAGATTTCTATATAGATTAGTATAGATATCTGTGGTTTATAATTAATAATTCTTACCTATTTAAAATTTGATTTTTTATTAAAGAAAAGAAAATATCTAAATCAGCTGTTTTTAACTTTTTAGCATGGTTGAGATTACTAAACATATTTTGATTATTGATCATATAAAAACAATTTCTAATTGCAGAAAATTAAAATTAAAATTTTATTTAAAATAGATCATTTTTCATAATTTTTTATACTTTAAAATATGAGTTGTAATATTTTACAATGGTGGTGTTGCAAACATTGCAAACATTTAGTTGTATATTAAATTATATTTCAGGAAAACAAGTAGGATTATAATATGATCATATTATCTTCCTTCCAATTGATTATTTAATAGTCCAGTCTGATTGATGCTAAATCTTTTATATTTTACACAATAAGAACCTTAAAAACTGAATAAATAAACACATAATTAGATTAAATATTTTTCTATGATTTCATTCTTATTTTAGCCTAAGATGGAAAAAATTGATGTATTGATGTGTCCTTTTAGTATGTCGATTTTTTAGATTTTTACAGTTAGATACAGCCATTGAGATATAGAATCCCAATAAATGATTTAGATTTTTTTTTTATCCAACATTTTATTTGTTAGAAATTATTTATACTTATGCATAATTATTTAAAGATAAATAATAGCTTTTATTTGTATCAATTTTCATACATAGTATTATATAATAACAATAAAAAATTTTTGAAACAGTTTTGGGAATCCTTACAAAGATCACATTGACATACTAGCTCCACTTTATCAATGTTGTATGTAAGTATACTTATATAATATAATATTAGTATAAATATCTTAAGTATCTATTGTGATGATAAAACTAACCTATATAATATGCAATATTCATATTGTGTATGTAATATTTATTATATTTACTATTTATTATGTTTGTTAAATTGTATAACCAGAATCCGTTTGAAGACATGGGAAAGACTTAAATCGATTAAAGGTGGAACATTCACAAGTATATTACAAACTATGTTGGACATACATGAGACTTTATCTCTTCTTACTCTACCACATTACCACGCACTTGAGCGACGACTAAAAATAATTTATGCTACTGTTGTTATGTGTCAAAGAAAATCAGATAAATCGATTCTCAAATGATCTTAATAACATTAGCATTGTTTAAACCCAATATTTAACTAATTGTTATATTTTATTTTTATTTGTTATTGTCTCACTGTGATACCATTTGTGTGCATAGATTGTGAAATATTGTATACTCAAACCTTGGTCTAGATCTACACAATCAGTTTAAAACTATTTTATAATATCCGATGTTAATGATCTTGTAAGATTTTTCATGGAACGATGCACATTACACAAACTTTTGGAAACTGATCAATATGATAAATAATAATAAGAGTAAATGTAAATGTGTAAGTAGGTAATGCATTACTTGGCACTATTCATCTCAGGGATAAAATAAAACTTGGTGGTTGGTACTTACTCAAAGTAGGTTAGTTAACCTGGATTAGTAAAAATATTAAGCTATTAGTTATTAAAATATGTTTTGTACAACCTAAGATGAACAAATTGTGACTAACATTTTATTAAATAATTATAATTTAATATAATTACATATCAGAATATTTATAATTTTTAGTAAAATATCTTATTAGTGTTATCTGTTATGGATCAATTAGCTTTTATTATCACAATTTGTATATCTTAAATTGTACTAAATATTTGTTTAATAAAAATGCAACTTATATGCTTTCCAGCATTCATTAATTATGATTATACTTCATACTAAATTTGCAATCATATAAAAATGTATATTGTTGACTTAAAATACAATTGATAGTTTTTTTGTCCGCTTGGCTGAAACATTTTTTTTGCCATGTTAATTACGCTAGATGCAAAGGGTATATGGGTATATGATCTTCTACCTTTTGTTTTTATAAAATATAATAAAATAAATTTATCTTTGCTTACAGCTAATTTTATTTTATATAGTAGTGTTCATACTTAACAAAGGCCTGTAAATGTCCTATTTCACTACCATTTTATATATTAATGCAAATCTTCTGTTTTGTTTTTATTTAAGTTATTTTCTGAATCTATTTTGAAATATTCCTGTAAATGCATCGGTAAAAGTCTAATACGTGACCTATATTATAAATGTAAAATATAAATTAATTTAGCTAACTTGTAAATTAATTTCTTACATTTTCATTTCATTTCTCAGTGACGTCAATATTGTTACAATCAGTTGTTGTTAAACGTCTTTTTCATATCGGCCAATAAGTCATCACAAATGGTTCTTAGATTTTGACATTACTTCCACTACATTTTTTGGAATTTTTTATTTAATGAAAAAAACGCCCCATCTTTAAAAATATTGTAGGTACCTCGATTTTATAATTCTCCACAAGCTTTCAATTTATTGAGTGTGTACTCCCATTTCCGGGGCGGGCCAGTAAATAATTTTCTGAGAGGTTAATCGTTTGATGAATGTATCCCTGACGATTTAATATTGAGTACAATCTCCATTTATCGCTATACATTTTTATTTCATTTTTAATAATTGGTTTAACTGCAAGGCCGGGCGGGCCGGTTAAAGTTATGGGCGACGCGGGCGAGTGGCCAGAGCGCTGGTACGCTAGGGGCGCTAAACTGAAAATTATTTTAATTTAATTTATCTTTTGATACTCATAAACGAACAAAATTATCAATAATTTATATAATTTGAAATGTGTATCATCCAATATACTTTTAATTGAAGATACTTGCTGGTTGTAGTTTAAAAATAACGTTTGTAACTATAGGTACCACCTCTTTTGTGCGTGCAAAAGTCGTGACTGGGTCACCAATTATCTTTTGATAATATTTTACGTATTTACGATTACGATTTACCCAATTTTATAAATAAATTCATTACTGGACGGCAGACGATAACACGCTTTTCGTTGTGTAATATACAAATAGTAGTCATTCGCGTTTATTTTTTTTAATGGCTGATGATCTTCACAACGTAATTTACTACGGAGTACGATTATACTTTAAATTATTATACCTTGAAAAAGGGACTCGTCAATTTGGATAGTATTCTGTTTTTAAAAAACAATATATGTATTGGTATATCTCTACAAGGGTATTACCAATCGATGATGGTATTCTTGATTTTACTAGTTTAATTTACAGCTTGATTTAATAGAATTAAATTAACACAGAATTAAACTAATTCCATTATTCGACATAATGATGGGCGACTAAAAAATGCCACTATATTTATGAGTTGATTGATCAATCTGGCACATTTTGTACATCGTTATACTATCTTCTTCATAATGCCATCAGAGCTTTGTTTTTTACTAGTTACTTCTTAAACATTCCACAGGTTGGTTATTGTATACAATTTCGTCTTTCGCCTTTATGCATGTCATCGGATTATCGGCAAGTAATAAGCTTCGTTCTTTTAAATATTGAACACATTTCTCATCTTTGATCAAATAGTTCAATTCCTATTGATTTTAGTAATTTATAAAACACAAAATTCACAATCGTAAATAATTAAAAATGTAAAAGTTGAGCGCTCACGACTTTAAATAAAAACGGAACTTTATTTGATCATTCAAGACATCCTGTGAAAATCCTGTTTCCTAAAATCCTAGTTGATACATTTTTAATTTGATGCATACACTTGCGTTTCTTATTTTCTCCTCTCCTTTTGTGTAATGGCGTAATGTTATAAAAAAGTGCTTTGTAGAGTAGGGCAGTACTCCTTGATTTTTATTTTGAAACTTTCTCCTCAATTATATTTTGCCGGTTTCAAATGTTTCTATTGTACTTGGCCAGCCAAAGATGATGTTCCAATTGAATTTGGGTCCTTACCTTTTCTCTTTGTACTCGTATACTCGTATCTTTTCACGTATTGTTACTCATGGATAAGCGCAATACAACAACTGTAAATGTAATACTGGAATAATATCCTATATAACACGTGAAAGGGTTTATCACCGAACACAAGCATTCTTTCATTATTTTTTATCTCATGTACCTACATTCGTTATTCATAGTAGTCTTAGAAACTGACCTTATAAGGGATTATAATCATGTTTTAACTTACCTTTACAGTGAGATGAGGTCAACAAACAAATTTTGAAGATCTATAAATAACGCATAATACAAGTTAGAAAAAATGGGTTTATTGAAATTATTATGAGTATGGTTAATCTTATTTTGAATAATTATGCTTTAAAAATGTTATCATCAAACTAATGATCGTCAGTAGCAAATATATATTGTCAAAAGCAATCTCTGAAGTTTTCGTTTGATTTTCAACAAATTTCGATAGCCCACGGTCGTGGTTTTTTCTTAAATTTGCTTTTTTGATGCTTTAATATGTTTAGGCGATGTTTAAAAACCTTTAACTTACAGGCTACAAAGTAAAATAATCATACATCCTCAAATTAGTCTAGCACCGACCGTTTTCTACGTCATCTATTATCTATATGAATGATTAGCCGTATACGGTACATTATTTTTTTTAATTTCCAGCAAACTGTGCTGAAACTTCATGTCCTCAAAGTTGTGTTTTCCATCATTTCCTCCAATCTATGCTGCAAATAAGTTTCCAACATTTAAATAATATGTAAAGCAGAAATTACAATAATAATCTTATTCTTCTCTTCAAAAAAGTACAGGACCATCATATCAAATTGAGACACAGAGCATCACATTATTCAGCCTATTATCGAAATTATTATTAATTTACGGAGAGAATATTATCAAGAGAGATGAAAATGGGTCTCGTCATTACAAAATAAAGTGAGATTTTCTGAATAATTTCCTGACAACAGTTTTTGCCACTCTCATAATCAGTATTAATTAAGTTTAAATAAAAATTTATTTATAGGGACCAAATAATACATCTTCATGGACACTTCTCCACCTGTAACTTATCGTTATTGTTTGAGTGTTACTACCTATTCGCTCTTAGTAAAGTGGGTCCTATTATATCTTGTCATATATGCTTTTTAATCTTCATTTGTTGTTCTTAAATGTTGAATATTATCCCTTTTTGGGGACTTGTCCAGTGTATTTAAATTTGTATTAAAATTCTGCCTTTTTATACAGTTCGGGAAATGAAGGAATTATTCATGGACAATTTTAGATGGAGTTTTCTTAGTTGTTTTCTTTGTGATATTTATGTGCATTTATGTTTTGTTCAATTTCTGTTTGTATTTGACAGTTTTGCTTTTCACTGTTTCACTGGTAGTACTAAGTATGAGGATCAACTAGTTTCACTTGACCGTTCACTTGAGGATGATTGGTTAAGTTTAATTTTTATTGATTCTGATTACATTTTATACATTTAGTTGAAGTGATAACAGTGCCTTTGCTACTGACTATTCGATCCGTCAGTTTCTTTGTCTATGAACTCAGTTACTCTTTTGATTATCCGTGTTGTGCCGGTGGATTTCGAATCATATAAAGAGACCTTTTCGAGATTATCGACTATGAGTAAGAGATAGCGGTTACTCTTTATATGTATCTTTAGCGGACCAAGGTGAACAATACGGATGATAATATAAGGCTTGTCGCCTAATAAGATAGGCTGTGGTACCTAATTCTGATTGCAAAATTTTAGCTATCATCTATGTCAGTCAACTCTTGGTGAGCTAAATTAAAACAAGAATCTAAAAAGAGGTGTCGGGATTATTTTGAATATTTTGAAAAATCTTTTAAAAATGACATAACCTAAACTTGAATCTCTTATTTCTGGCCGATTGGTATCTTGCTCATGACTTAATTTTCTTTCAAAATCTCATCTATAGTAAAACTGATTCTCCTTCTTTCCTTCTTCACGTCAGATTCAGAGTATCCTGCGCGTCCTATTCGTAACGTTGCTCCATTTCCCGATTAGTAGATTACCAAAATAACGAATCTTTCACTCGCTGCATGAGGAAAGTCAATCTCGACAACTCCTTTTCCTACTTTAATTAATTATATTACTATAACCAAATTATAGATTTGTTTTTGTGTTTTATCTTATATAGAAGTCTTTCTCAGCCAGTGTGTCACAACCTACTAGTATGTCACTAAATAAGTCCAAATATGTCATGAAGTACATTAAATGACCCAAAATATGTAAACATTTTTGTCACGATTTTCCAAAACTTGTATTTGATATCATTTCTATGATGATTAAAAATAAGTTGGTACTTTTCGGTTATCGTACTTCAATGACCGGCGGCGACGGCAGGGAAATACTGATTCCGTTATCGTAGTGGACACATTTTTTTTTTTTTACTTCGAAGCCTTCCCAAAGTGGTTTTACACAACAAGTTGAGGGATATTTTTGATTTTTGTCTGACCGCAGTCGCAGTGAGCGAGTGGTAACGTTTGCATCACTTCTCAACAATTCTGAATCCGTTAGGTTATGTAGTACACTCTATTTATTTAAGTTTGTATTCTTATTATGTATAACGAAGAAGATCTCATTTTTTATGTGAAAATCAGAATTGTTGAAAAGTGATGATATCATTCGCTCGTTGCGGTGCGCTCGGACAAAAAAATCGAAAATATCCCTCGACTTGTTATATAACCTAATCTTGAGTAGGCTTCGGAGTCAAAAAAATGCTAAAATTGCAAAAAACAACGTATCTGTTATTGACATACGAGGGACGTCAGGAAAGTAAAGATACAAGCCCTCCCCGCGGCCGCAGGGAATGTTTTTTCGAACATTGGTACTACCGAAACTTGTCGTGATGTGTCGCGAAAAAATTAAGACTAAAATATTTTCAGTACGTTACAATCTCTGTCCGTGTGATGTTTTCACGATGGGCTAGTCATCGCGCGCTTCCACGACCTCTATCACTGATTATTCAAAGTGTAAAGTTAGAAGTGACATCCGTTTTCTTACTCAAGAAGGAGGCAAAGCAATATTCTAATTGTATGTCACCATAATACAAAGGTTGAGAAATACTACAGTATAACATGTAGTCATAACTCATAAGTATATTTTGCAAATTTAAATACTAACTACTACATTATATTTCATTTGAGCTTCCCCGTCCTTAAAATAAATAAGTAAAAATAAAAAAAAAAACAAAAATGTATACAACATAGTTCAAAACTCAATTACTTTGAAAAATCTGCAAAGGCTTATTATGTAGGTATACTGAACACAGTATTTACTTTAAGATACATCAAGAATACTAAACAAACCCATTAGTAACAAATGATTTCTTTATAAGAAATATTATATTCTCTGATAATGCTTTATTTAACTTTTAAAATTCCAAAATTCCTGAATAATTTTATAACTTTTAACATTATTACTAAAATAATCAGTTAGACATGCAAACATACGAAGCAAAAAGTAATTCACGGTAAAACAGGTTTATAATGCTTCCATTTTTACAACTGGTTCCTAGCAAATTGTTAAACATTGAAAGGTTAGGGCTTATTAAAAAAATAGGTGATTATTGTCATCTTTTAGATGTATTATTGTTTTAAATTGATTTGCTAATTTATTATTTTTTTTTTTTTCATAAATTGTATTTTACCATTGATTATATTATATTGTATAAGTAGATTTATATTTAATAATATTTATATTATTTTAATTTTAATTTTTTTTATGTATTTTTATTATAAGCAATGTTGGCCAAAAATATTTTATCATAAATGTATTTATTTCTATTTATTATTATTTTATTTGATAGTACTTACTTAGATGTGATTTTATCTATTGTTCATAATCTTTTTATATTTATTATTAATTATGTATTAATACTCATATTATGTACTGTGGTGATTTAAAATTGTATTTATCGTTATTTATTTATTAAATATTATAGAGTTTTAATTAAAAAAATTGCTTTTATATCATAGTTATTACTTATTTTTTTTGCTAACTGCTGACTGGGTATATTTTTATACCTTTCGGATATTTGACTTATTCAAGGTCCAAATGTATAAAAATTAAAATATGTCAATAGATAATAATTCATGAAAGGAAAAGAAAATTTTTAACAAACGTTTGAAAAAAATCTGATGTTTATAGTTGCTAGTTAAAAAATGTAAATGAAAGGCGACAGTAGAAATCATAACTTCCCTTGTTATTTAATCAGCAATCATTTAATAAATAATAATTACATTAAAAAAAATATATATTTATATTTGTCAATACATTTTTATACTAATGAGTAATGATGTTTATCTGTTGCTTATTAGTATTCCATTTTCTAAACAAAGTTAATAGCAAGTATGAATATTTTTCACCTTTGAAACTTAAAAGATTATATGCATGTGTAAAGTATTAATTAATAATATTTAGATTTTAGATTTTGTAAAATCTTATACTCTACCTATCATTTTTGAAACAAATGTGAACAATTTCTTAAATAGTTAAATGTATAATGCTTAAAATATTGGGTCTTATACTGTAGTAACTATAGAGTAGGTACAATAAAGAAATGTATACTTTTAAAATTACTAATTCTCAAATAAGATAGCACACAAAATAAATACCAAATTGGGGAACTTAAATTATTGTATATTTATTTTATTAACCAATTGGTATAATTTTTAATACCATGATTATCATCAATATAAGGTAAAGAGCTGCTTTACAATCATTTATTAAATGGTTTGCAAATATTACTTTAGGTTTGTAATTTGTCGGAAAAGTATTACTCAACCATATACTATAACGTATATCAAATAAAATTAATTTACAAAAAAATTATGTTTCAATTTTACAATATTTTTATGATACAGTTCAAACAGATTACAGCTCTAAAGTAATATGATTCAATTCTACTAGAATCCTTACAATACATATATTAATTAGGATATTTTTCATTATAAATACGATTTGAATAAATCATTTTTTAACCTTTAAGTGTTAGTACAAAAATTTTTTGTAAATAAAATTAAAATTAATAATTAATTTCATAATTAAATTAATTACAATATTTATAATTTGATCTATAGCTTAGACTATATAAATATAGTCTCAATATTTTTCATTTGAGAATTATATAAAAAAAAAATTAAGTTTTTAGAAGTACGAAATTACACCATGTAATTTTGAACTGTAAGATTTATGTAAAATTTTAACACAGCCATGAATTATGCAACACACGATGAGGAGTACAAGCAATAACAATGTGGGATATCATATATATTTTTAAATTATTTTTTTGTCATTTAGAGTGCTATACTTTGGAAACATATGCCTTAGACTATAAAATATCTAAAAGAGGGTCTGAGGTGTCCCACGGAGGACTGAACTTTTTCTTATTTACATCCATATTATGTAGATTCATATAACTCATTGCTAAAGATTCTAATAAATTTAAGCATTAGTTGCAATTTTTAGGAATCATTTTATCATTTTTAGTTTCCAGTGTACAAAAAGAGTTAAATCACATATAACATGTAGTTATTATTACTCAATGTCATTCTGGAATTTCCAAAATGTAACCATAAAACCATGTTCAACTTAATGATTACATAATACTTTTGTTAAAACAAAATAAATATATTTTTGTAAAAAATAATACTGTAGAAATGATTGATTGAATAAAAAATATATGCAATTATAACAAAAATAAAAAATTGTTCATAAGTAAATAAATTAAATACAATAAAAATTGCAGTCTTGTATAAGTAGTAATGTTTTAAAATTCCCAAGAATCAAGCCACCGTAATCCAAACATTGTACTATTTTGTTCTGTTGAAATGGGTCCTGACATACCATATGCAAGAGGAGAGTATAGATAAAAACTGGAAAATAAATAATACACACTATAAGTATATAGTTTTATTTTTTTTAATTAACATTTACCTAAAAATGATTGATGCATATATGAATCCAATGAGTCCATCATAAACTGTTTTCCGAATAAGGGTTGGTTTTGATGTCTTGATTATTTCCAATAAATAACTGATTGTTACACCTAAGTTGTATCATGTATTATTTATTATGGACTTGTTTTTTTTATCTTGTACTAACCTGTTAACATTGAACTATATAGAAATGCTGAAAAATAATGATGGAAGTACAAAACTCTTCCCATTGCATAAAATGGTACATAGTGAAGTCCCCATCCAATAAATAGCCAATTACAAGTAGTCAATAACTGTTGTTTAGAATCTGCAACTATAATTTAAATTATATTTATATACAAATGTAAAATTTGGTTTTACACTCACCAGCTTCATTATTTTGATTACTCCTGCGTTTATTAATTATTGCTTTCCAAATTGAAATTAAATTGTACATAACCATAACCACTATATTTCCCCACCATATAACTGGATTTCCAAGCAAATAAATTTTATAGTTGTTGCCAGAAAAGAATTGTCCCTGCAATGTTAAAATTATATATCACATATACACACATATCAGCATGGAATGTATTGTATAAAATAACAAACTTTATAGTTGATTGGCCATTGCCATGGCTTAGACGTTACTTCTCCTTCTTTTGGTTTTAGACCAGCATTCCCTTGGAACATAACAGCATGTGATTCAATAAATCTCGCAAAGAAATTTGGAGAATACACTTCAAAACTGACATTTGGTACTATAGTAAATAAAAAAAATTTAAATAATATTTTAATTTATATTTTTTTTCACGTTTATTAAATAGAACATTATGAAATTATTTTTATCTTACATTTAGAATTTATATTATCTTCGACATTCCAATATGAGTTTGTATCCCTTAGATTTGGGCTACACGTGACTTCATGTTGTTCAAACGCCCTTTAAATATAATTAAATACAAATAATGGTTTAAAAAAAAAATACACGTTTATATTAATTTATATTTTAAAAAGTTAGGAATCAGTAAATAATTTACTATAACATGCATTTTAATGTATTTCAGTAGTTTGACTGAAAAAAACTATCATGATCTTATCATTAAAAATTGAGTGTTACTTATTTTTTTATTATGGATTTCTTTATCTGTAAATTTTAGAAATCCACTTTAAATATAAAAGTGTTAAATAACTTATTTTTAAATTCTTAGATACAAAGTCAATGATATTGAGTTGGGGTTGGCAATACGCGGACCGTGAAGCAATTTTATGCGGCCCATGAAATTTTTCTATTTTATTTTTTGGTCCCTGACACCAAAAAGGTTGCCGACCCCTGATATACAGGAAAAGTTAATTTTGTATTTAAACTTGCATCCTTTTAATAACTTGTCATTTTAAAAAATATCTTTGTTAGAAAAGATTTTAATAGTTGCTATCTAAACGAAGAAGATAAATTACCATTTTGGCAATTGCTTATTGCTTGTGGTGAGTACACAATGTTGAAGAACATGAACTAATTTTATTTTACTTGTTACAGCGGAGACAATATTTCCATCTGAACCACCATCAACAAATACTTTCCAAACATCATTGTAATCACCAGTACCATTCTAAAAGAATATTATTAAGAATCAATAATTATCTGATCTTTTTATGAACATAATATGTATTAGGTAATAACTATATAACTTATATTAATTAATGACTTATTTTTATGCGAATAGTAAAAATTTTGTTTTTAGTAGAATTAAATTATTACCTCTCCATAACCAGTGACTTGATAATGTTTCCTTGTTATTGGAGCTGGTTCACGGTGTGAATGTAAATTTCGCCTTGTTGGTACATGTTCCAGTCTTATCATGTCTCCGTGTTTTAACAATCTTACAGTATCATTGATATTTATTTTTTCATCATCATTGTAAAATTTTACCAACCATCGATTATTTTCATCCTTGTGCGCATATGTAGTAATCTAATTGAACAAAAATAAAAATATAAGTCTATCATAATATATATCTGTGTAGTGTACTAGTGTATATATATTATGTACATACAGAGATAATTTAATTTTCAAAAAATTTAGAATAGAAATTCAAGAACTGTCTGAAATTCTAATATAATTTATATATTTAATTTTTAATTTTAACTGTATTTTTGGTATTATAAATTTGAAATATTTCCAAATCAAATTTAGAAATATGTTTCAATAGTAAGATTTTATTTCAAATCTTGAATTATCTTTATAAACTTAATCTCATTAGTTAATACTGAATTGAAGTGTACTCTTTTTAAACATGTTTTCAATTATAATCACAAAATAAGTTTCTACATATTTTGTATCTCTGAACAAGTTTAGAAACACTTTGTTCAAAAAATAAATCTATAATTATTATTCTATAACATATTTAGTGGCCATAAAAACATTATCTGTAGATTTTTCTTCAAGCAATAATATTATCAAAAAATAATGATTAGTATATTAAGGTCTATGAATTATTGTTAATATTTTAATATGAACTATGATAATAAACTACAGTATCTATTTGCCTGTTTATCATATTGTTTTCCAGACAACATAGATGATAATACTATACTATTTTACTCTATGATAATATTATATAAACTTGAGTGTCTAACAAGTCCTAGAACTAAATCCGATTTCATGAAAAAAAATTAAAATGAACTGTTATGTTGCAAAGTGCATTGACTTAAATGTAAATTTAAGTCTCTCACCTTTTAACAGTAACTTTAGACTACATAGTGGAGCCTGATCACACTCCTTTATTTGGTCGAAGATTACAATATTTAAACATTTTTCTTACCTGTTGTTGTTTAGCACCAACATTCTCTGGATAAAGATGCCAATGTGAATGTAAATATCCACCACCAGTTCTATGATTTTTTAATGTTATTATTGCCCCAAATGATACATCTAAAATAATATTATAAAATAAAAATATTGATTTTATTAAAAAAAAAGAATATATATATATGTGTGTGTGTACACAACAACCTTTTGGCATACTAGCATTGTGTAATGAATTGCCTTGTAATTTTGATTGAAAAGCAGAACTATAGAATCCATCGCCATTACCACTTTTATTGAGTATAAATAAGTGTATGTAAAAAAATCCAACATATACTAATATTGGTAAAATTATAAGACAAATAAATCTTGCTACAAAATGTTTCACTGTATAACTCTAAATTAAAAGTAAATAATAATAATATTAAGTATAATGTTCCACATTTAATGCATTTTTATATATTACTATTGGTTTTGAAAGTTTTCCAAGGATAAACCATAGATCAGCTATTGTCATCAATCCAATGAATGTCACTTGAAATAATCCAACAAATTTAACACACACACAACAGGCCATGGTTACACCAGTAAATATTAACCAAAACCACCAGTTAACACCAAATTCACTAGAATCGTATAAGAAAAAGATTAATGATGACAAATATTTTAATTTAAAATAGTAAAACTTACAATAAAGTACAGGACCGAAATTTACAAATCCCTACAAATGATGCTAACATAAAGAATAACAGTATGGGATCGAGCAAAATATATTGAGTTAATGTTAATGTTCCAACATCTATAAAAATAAATACAATTTAAAATGGTCTTTAATGATACATTAAATAATATATTAAATTTAAAATATTTACATAGCAATTATATTTACCAAATAATACTAAAGAAGCTGATAAAGTTGCCGAATTTAATGAATGTGTCATTTCCCAAATAGATACAAAAGTGAATGGTATTAAAGCCCCACCTAAAATCGTACAAAACTAAAAATTGCGTATTTATTTGAAATTATACACATGACAAGTGGTTATTTTTTATTTAGAAAATGTTTATATACCTCTCGCATTCCAACATAATTGACTCCTTCATACTTGTCACCTGGTTTTTCAAATGGAAAACTACCATTATAACCAGTTAAAACTCCAGATAGAGCTATCAACATCTATAAATTGTATAATTATTAATTAGTATAGTATATGACTGTTTAAATAAAATTGAGACTTACCTTGCCCAATGGAGGATGCACATCAAAAAAAAATGTTCTATTTATGTACCAACTTCCCATTTTTCCAAAATGTGTTTCATCCCAACTAAATAATGTAAATGATAAACAATATGAATATTTAACAGAAAAGATAAGTACATACCACACATGATCTGGCTCGTCCACTTTATATAATCGTGTCCCAAATGAAAGAACTGTTAATATTGTAAGCACAATCCACCATGTTGAGTTCCTAAAATTAATACTTTGATTGATACATTTTTTTTATTGAAGTAGGTATGACATTATAAAAAGAATAAATAAAACAATGCTATGACATAAATTATATATTAATATATGAATTGGATAAAAAAAGCATATATTGGTATCCAAAACATAATAATTTTATAAAAGAACATTAACAATTTTTAACCAAATATTTAGGTCATAGGTAGGTTTAATGCTAATTATAACATTATGAGGTATTCACAAACTATGAACCAATCAAGATGTATCAGAAGTTACAAGAAAAAGCATAACCCAATAAATTGAAATTCCAAATCAATAAATTGCTTGAATTTTTGTATTTATTTGCTTATTTTTGCTATATTATATTTTATTCCAACATGGTAATAATTAATCAATACTAAATAATTTCAACAATATCAAAAACTAATTTGAATGGAATCTAATTTTTTATAATAATGGTAAGTTACTTGTTATACAATAAGCACCTCAAAAGTTGTTATTGTTAAAAAAAAATTAGGTCATTATGTGATATTATATACATATATAACAGTAAGTATTATAATACCTACTAGATGTTATTATATTTCAGAAATGTAATAAGTCTTGCACCAAATTCTAGAACAACTAATAATCAAACATATAATATAAGTTTACATATTTTGTAAATTAATTTTGACTTCAATAATATACAGTCAAGGCATTAAATGGTATTATAATTGTATTAATAAAAACTTACAATATAGCTATTATTGCGTAAACCATTTATTCTACTTAACAATACATTAGGTACTTATATAATATATGTAGCTATATTTTAATATTTTTCAAGTTTCGGTTACCTAATCAATTGTAAGTTAACTTATTAGTGAAACATCGACAAAGTAGTCAATGGAAATATACGCCAGGTCGATAATTCATTATATATCAGACAATATTCAACCAGTTATGTAAAATATTAGTAAAGTTTTGCACTTACCCTTTGGATTCGTCAGTTTGTGATGAATGGACTGACGTTTTTGTAGTAGACTGTGCCATGGTTTATAGGACGCGAACTATATTAGATATAAGATTATCTATGAGACCGTTTAAGTCCTAAATAATGTTAACATTTTAAACAAAAAGCACTACACTTAATGGTGACATAAAATAAAATAATTCTTAAACGATAAATATCAAAATTTATAAGTAGAGTAGACCTAAATAATCAAGTAACTACCTATCGACGTTTTAAAATCGTTGCTTATCACACGTATTGTGATAACGACATAACGGTATATTGTGAAACGTCACTAGGCATCACCAATCACCGTAGATTATAAACAAATATAACACGAAAATAATATTATAAATATAAATTATAATAGGTAGGTACCTAATACCTGTACTAGGTATTATAGTCTATAGTAGGTAAGACAGTATCATGGCTGAAGATAAAGTTTATCTGGCTTATGTATTGGCTTCATCACATTAAATAAGTAACATACAGTGTCGGGTGAAAAACAAAAACCCGGGTACCTAGTCTATAGTCTGGTAAGAGCTGTACAGTAAGTGTCGATTGTCGAGTAGGTTATACTTTGTACCTTGTTATTGAGTGCCCTACCTAATTAACTATGTAATGTAGGTCACCGTAGTCTGTAATGGATGGATGTGTTAAATTAGAAAGAAAGAAAATACGTTTTTGTAAAAATGTCAATTTATTCGATAGATAGGCCGTTGGTACTTTTGCTGTATTATTGGCTAAATGTTTTTGAGATACTTACGAGGAAATAAACGGTTTTTTTTTGTAGTTTGAGTTAGTTTTTTCCAAAATTAATTTTACATAAAATGTAAATCGTTTAAGCAGTACCTAGTGTTATTTTGGTTGTTCTATAATGAATTTAGCACGACTAGAAATCAAACATTGTTTTTTTGCACAAAAATTATTTATACATAAATATAATATTAGAATATAAAAAAT